>JAGVSQ010006644.1:0-16135 GCA_022683975.1 Rhyacophila evoluta | reverse complement strand
CTGGACCATACTTGAACCGATTAAAATCATAAAACCTTTACCCTGAATTAATATTCGTTATGGTACTTTTTTGATCCCCAGCAACTGGCCTAAAATACTACTGGAAGAATATTTTAGAAAAAAGTACTTTAAACAAATACTGTTTTGTTATATTAAATACCAATTAATCGCCGTCGGTGTAGTTTCATATCGACCTGGTACAAAATTTGTGTTAAGAATAAACTGATTTCTATGAGCTACTTGCAGTAATTTGTCATACACCCTGGAATATAAGAAATTTATTTTAAACCTCAGTTGTGTTACGGTTTTTTCGATTATTATTATTTAAGGCCTTAGAAGTTGAGCGAACGGTTAATAGTATATCTTTTTACAATCGATTCAGAGACCTTTGCAATTTAATATTTTCGGAAAATGTCGATTTTTCAAACTGTTAAAATGGTATTGTGAAACATTCATTTCATAATATCATATATATTTCAATAAATCATTGTGTTAAAGCTCATTTATCTGTATTACAATAACGAAAAAAATATCCTCATAAATATGCGCTATTTTTTGATCACTTTGACAAAAATCCCAATGTTACTAGATATCTTGAAAACCGCCAAGTGGAACTTTTGCACAGTGGGGTGCATAATCGAGTCTCAAAGTCGCAACTAATTTTTAAGGTGTGAAATATAAGAAGGCTCTCTTTGTTTTATTGGTATCATTTACTTAAATGACGTAATAGAACTATATTACCACACGGGATTTTGAAAAGATACTTTGGCGAAATAAATGTGATATGATTATGTGTACTGTATGGTAAAGTATTTATTTTATGTTATTTCCTTATATCAATTTCAACGTATTTACTGCTGAAAACGCCTATAGGCGTGCATACAAATACAAACATTCGCCATGTTTTCAGAACGCTCAACAACATTTGCCCCCAACCAATAGTGACTTGCAATGACTGATGTGGTATGTAAGTGTTTATAAATTATACATTAAATTATAAGTGCCTCCACCTTATTAACTATACGAATACTTTAAATTGTAGACTAGATTTTCACCACACACGTGATTGCAAAGCAAATGATTCGGAACAGAATGTGATAAATAGCGATTGCGCTGCTGTAATCACCATTTAGATTCAAAACATGACTTTTATCAACAATAAAAATACGTTTTATAAAATTACGTTTTATGTGGATATATATTGAGAGCGAATGAAGCTGGATATGATTTTTGATTAGCTGTTTTATTTTGCGTTAAAATGATCTCCGTGCCACTGGCACTGAATGATCATAAGTCGTTAGTCGAGTTTACACTTTTTGCAGTTTTATCAAACCGATTCATGCGGAAACAGTCTCAAACCAATCTCAGCAGCGCGAGCACGTTAAACATACAAGAATAACGCGGTCAATTACGTGCCTCGATCGATAAATCGATAACTTCACTATTCAAATGTTATTTGCAAATATTTACTGATGTGAAAAAAGTGCTTCCAGTTTTTATTGTCGATTCTCACTAAAATACTGTTGCCAAAATCATTGTAGTGATACTTAAATAAATATATTATACGAACGTTAATGAACAAAAATAATTGTGCGAAAAATTATTTATACAGATGAATTAAATGAAATTATAAAAATGATTAAAAATAGCATCGAGTCGAATGGTTGTAAAACTCTACTTAAAAACGACTAAAATAAAATAGACTTAAAGACATTCAGCGCACTCGAACATTAACTTTATTGTAGTAATTAAAATAGACGTTTTTCCGGATAGATATTTGATAAAGTATTCACCGCAAAACAACATATTTGTTTAGTAATGACTCAGTCAATTTTTTTTGTATGTGTCCGTTTTGAAATGGTGATACTGAGTATTTTGTTTTTCCCTCCGTTTTGTGAGTTGTCACCATTTACGAAAAATTACGATATATGGGATGATGAACCGAAAGTGAATGGTGTTAATAAAATATTTTATGACAAGTCATACAGCAAACAACTTGTGAAGTATGGTGACAGTATTGAGTCAAAGAGAAAAGGAAAAAGTGAGTTTATATGCTTAAAAACTATTTAGGAGTATTCATATTTAGGTAAGCTGGAATAAGAAAATATAATTTAAAAGATGTATGTTATTTATATATATATATCAATCAATACATAACAGTTCGAAATGCATTAAATATAGGATATTTCATAATGGATAATACTTCTGACAAATCGAATAAAGTGATAAAACTTTGATTAACAAAATTACAAAAGTAAATTAGGAACAAAAGTATATTGAACGCCGACTATCCTAATTTATTTTTTCTTTCTCGATATGAAGCTCGAATATATGAAAAGTAGTGGTATTTATTTTTGCTAAATTTATCTCATCCTTATCTGGACATCGGCTGGATTCTGTTGCTATCGATATTCGCTTTGTCACACATCAAATTTAATAATCTGTTGCAATTTAGCTGCTTGGTGATGATGCTATTTTCACCACAATTGACTTAAGTTATACAATTTTTAGTTTTTCTTATAAAAAGGCGTCCTTGTGCGGTGCACAATCGGGATATTAGCATGGTGCGGCCCTTTATAAGACAGGTACTACACTAGATTCACAGAGTTATTATTTATAGATTATAACACACCATAGCTGACAGAAATATCTGGATAATCGTTGGACTTTTACACAATAGCAAGTAAATTTACCAAAAACCAAGTCGGTCAGATAACATAATGATTCATATCCACATACCTTCAAATAAGCTAGTTTTATTTTATTTTATAACTATAAGCCGCCAATTACTATTGAAAAAGCAATAATAATAACTTTCATCTCTTCTTTATACTTTTAATATAACGTAGCATTTTGGAATTGGCTTCGTCTGTATTAAAAATATATTGTATCTGTATTTATAGTGTATATATTATAATACATATACTGTGTGATTTAAAAAATAAATTAATATGGATCACAATGCTAATATGCGTGCAAGCAATACAATCCAACTGCCAAAAACTAAGGTATTAAATATGAGACTGATAGTGTCTTGTTTTTTAAAGCCGGTTTATCGATTTAAAAATAGAATAATTTTACTAAAACTATTTAGAACATCGAGTAACAGCAGTAAAAAATACTAAAATGTATTATTAAAAAAACATGGTTCAATTTGCAAGTAAATATTCGTCTATCTGTTGTCGGCTGTCAACATTCATCATTCAAAACAAAAACTATCCTAAGCTTGTTTTTTTATGGAATAGTGGGATATTCCTGACAGTTAAGATGCTTATTTGTAATGTGTGTCTAACTGTAATATGATTATAATGTATATGTATACATTAATCAATTTCGATGATTTAAAACGGGGTTATTGCCATCAATCAATCATCTGCAGTGTAATTGAGGCAAGATTATGGAACCTATTTAATTAGATGCACGTTGAAAATGCTATGATGGATGACCAGTTTCTGCTAGCATACAGAATTAGTAGTGATACTCAATCAAACTTCAATTAAAATAAAGTGTCCTAAGAATACACGGTTATATATGTGAATATTATTTTTTATTAATGCATAATATCCCCGTTGCGTAGAGCCCAGCGTACGCGGCGCTTGCTAAATCTAGAAATTGCGGGTTCGACTCTCACATCTGTAGAATTTTAAAAAAATCTAAAAATGCAGAAATGGATGCCCATTGGGTTGAGTAATTGTCTGACAACCGATTCTCGTGAAAAATAATTTGTCAAGATACTGTTCACATAAATCCATAAAATACTTTAGTTTCGAAACGGACACCTTCACATTGTGTAGATCCATATGCTCCACTTTCTCGTTACGGAGATAATAAATAAATCAGATTATGGTATACATTATCCTAAATAATCATCGACAAAATTAATTTACATAATACGTAAATGTAACAGAAAATTGTAACTTATACGGATTTTATATTGCAAAAGAAATCTTAAAACCTAAATATCTCGAAACTATAAACCTTCAAAGGGGCAATAATGCAATTATTCAATTACCGTAAAAGATAAATCTACCGACTAAGTACAACTTAAATTATTAAAATTTTCCTGTCTTTTTATCTGTTCTTGTATCATATAAAAATAAAATCTCATGTAAAAGTTCTATGTATGTCGTGATGGTTTTATAATGGAGGAAATATTCTCAAATTGACCCAAATTCGAAAAATAAGCAGTATTTTTTCGTAGAAAAGAAATACCGTCTCAGATTTTTGGTCAACTCATGATATTTTTTTGTTAAAATTTCTCATATTATTTGATGCTAACAAATAGAAAATTACGAGTGTGTCTCGGAAATTTAGGTAATTTTTTGTGTTCATTATATGACCTAGTGATAATGTATTTTAGATGAATTTGATTTATATTTAATAAGCCATTATTTTTACGAGTATACTAGTTTGGCTGATGGGTTAGTGATCGGTGGGGATATTTGTTGGTAGAGCAAAATTATGATAAAAATACATGTGCTATATTGATATATTTTTTTATTACTTTCAATGTGTTAAGTATTTATTTATATGTACATTTTCTGAGGTCGTAATCAGGGCCTTATGAAAGCTTTGGCGAAGGAATATTTGCCAAAGGCGCTCGGAATGCGAGTTAAAATATTCTTATGAATAAAGCTACACTAGAAACAATATATTTATTGATGGGTTTGTTCAAAGCTCAAGCTTGAAAGAAACTTTAGTGGTTACCCATTCACACAGGTCTTTTTTAAGCTGTGGATTTTATAAGAACGAAAGAAGGCACCATATTTTTGATATTTGCCAAAGGCATTAAAATAATCGTAATAATATCCAGTTTTTTGTCAATTACCATTTTATGTTTTATTTGACTGGTGATATTAAATGTGGTTTTATATTCGTGTATCAAAATAAATTAAGGACATCATAGAGTTCAGCAATCAAATGTTACGTGAATGATCATGCTAATTCAGGCTAAACTCTTGTATGTGGCTCAATATTGGGAGCTGCGTGAGGAATGTGGTAATTAGCCTTTCATAGACGATGCATTCAGAAGATGTAGCCTGATGAAGACGAGTGATGTTCACGTATTGACTCATGGCACTCATTGAATATAGATATGCAGAGTTTACCACATTGAATATCGTTGAAATTTGTACATTTTAATGATTTTTTTAATAAAAATTATTAATTAATTATGTTAGATATTTTAAAATATTTTCTACAAATATCGCATAAAGTCAATGATGCTACCAGTAATCAGTTATGTTGTGTTTTTAGACGATTATAATATAATAAAAAGAAATTGGTGACATGATCGATGTTTAATATAATTGATTTTGTTCGCTGATTTTTTTTAGTAGAAACCAGGTATCATAGTAGTAATAGATATATTGATAGAAAAAGGTGTGTTACTAGATGGCAGTTGAAAAGGAAGAGCTTTATATAAGTAAATTTGTTTAGTTTTATAAAATGAAGCATGTTACAGAAAGCTATAAAGTTTCTTTCTTTAAGGCTTGTTAACAATTTGGATAAATCAGAATATTAACCATGTAAACTTTGATACACTCCAACTGTGATCTTGTGAAACAGCTCCCAGGATCCTTATGGGAATCCGACGTTAGTTATATGATATACATTTTTGTAAAACCCGTGGAGACATAACGGGTGGTGGAAGGAAAACTACGTTAATAAAGTCTTTGTTATTATGTTAATTAAGAAGAATTTTAGTCAGATTGGTACTTCCGACTGATTCCATTATTTTTGTACAGTTTTGGGCTTCTTCACATTTGCCAATGAAGATGAATGCAAGGCAGAGGATGGTCGAAGATCTGGGATTTGCCTGAATGCGTACAAATGCAGAAGAACTGGCGGAACTTCGAGCGGATATTGTGCTCACGGATTTGGAGTCTGCTGTGTATGTAAGTTTAATTGATATACATTTATCTCTGCATTTCACACGTTAACATACTATTTATATATTCAGATACCAATTTGTTTATTAATAAATCTTCCTACAGCGATATTTTTCAGTTCGATCGATAAAACATTTAAAAATAAGCCAATTTAATACATTTCAATTCCAATTGTTTACCAAAACGCTTTGGTCAGATTCAATTCTACTCTTTTATATTATTATGAATTATCATATTGTAATAGAACTTAATTTTTTTCACCAATTTTACGTTATAATTCTTTTAAATATCTAATTTTAGATGTATTCCTATCGTTATGATATGTGTTAATTTATTAAAAAAGTTCATTTATAGACAACATAAGGCATTCTTAAAATGAAAATAAATTGATTAGTATAAACATAAATATTTATTATAAAAAAAATATCGTAAAAATAAACATTAATTTTAATATTTTAATTTTATTTTTTTCCGTTCAATTTCTTCAAACCTTCTGAAATATTTTTTTAGAGTTTTCAAATAGATGCAGAATTTATTATTTTGTTTTTTAAGAACTGTTCGATACTCCAGGTTTAAAAAAACAATATTTTAAATTTAGTGAGTGTCAGTCTGATTGTAAACCACAAGGTTTATAATCAACATATAATATTTATTTATTAATATGAATTATTTCCAGCAACCGTCACGTGTGGAAAAGAGATGAAAAACAATATTACTTATTTCATATCACCTGAGTTTCCGAGTCTGTCTCGAAATTTAGCCAGCTGCATTATATATGTGAAGAAAATGGAAGGTACTTCACAATTGCGACTTGACTTCATACATTTCAATTTGGTGAGTGAAAAAAAATAGAATTTTAAATATACCACAAAATAATTTAAAATTGGAATAAATTCATTCTAATAGAATATTTACCGGTACACAGTTATTGAGGGTATAATAAACTCAATTAGCAATCACACAAGAAGATCATTATTAATGTATGTCATCTTAATTGGAATGCACTAGAATTTTTTGAATACCAAATTTTAACGAAGAATTATAGTACATGTAATGTAATTTTGTAGAGCATCTGGAAGATTGGCTGCATGGGGAAAATATATGAACATATAAGTAGATTGATAACAAAATAACATTCGTTAAAAATGTTTTTTTCGAAGATCTTGATAATTTTTAAAAGTGATAGTATTATAGTAAAGATCTAATATCGAACAATTCTATATTATATTTATTATAAAAATAGTATAAATATGTAGTGTCTTTAAGTATATTTTATATATTGCTTTTATGCCATTATATAATTATTATAAGTCACCCTGGAAGCCGAGAGTTTAGCGTGCGCGATTCATGCGCGAAGGGTATGGATTCGCTTCCTACAGCTGCAAGATTTTCCAAATCCAAAAATGCAGAACTGGATGCTCAACGGACTGAGCGTTTGGCTAAAAAAAAAATTCCTGCAAAAAACCTAATACATGTCATAATTTTGCGTAAATTCATGGACGTCATTTCTGAAGTGTGCATTTTCACACCGTGTAGATCATGCTCTACTTTCGGAACTGCCACCTTAAAAAAAGACACGTATAAAATTACATGATAATTCCCGATAATAATAAGTTTTTCGTTATGTCTTAAATTGATTCCTATATTTTTTATGGGAAACATATATATAGAATAGAATTGATCACTTAATTTAAAAAAAAATGTATTGGCAAATAATGCGTATTGTTATGATTACATACAAGTTGAATGCATCATCAATCTAGATAGAGCAGTGAACCTGGTGTAATTGCAATACAAATGTTGGCATGCAGAATGTTACTGATTTTGTATTGCCTGCGGCACTGCTATTTTTTGCATTACACACCGAATTCGCATGAGCGAATAATTTCATCATTCAAAACGTTAATGGTTTGTAATGAAAGACGAGTTTCCAATTAGGTTGGTGATGACAACTGATATGTCCGCTACTTTGAGAGAAGAGATTTCCGTATACGGACTTCATTAAAGTACGAAGCGGTTATAAAACAATTTATGTGTTATTATAATTGATACTGGTATAGACCTCCGTTTCAACTAGCTTAACATTTTACTGTTATCTTCTGCTTATAAATGAATACCCCGCATTTGCTCTGGATTAATAATTGTTAGCAATACTTTTACTGATAAAAAGAAAAGATAGAATCCAATATATTTATATGTTACAATATATTCAAAATATGTATGTTAATACTGATCTGTTTATTCTACAATAATCTTTATGGAAGTGAATATAATTAATTACTCATACAAAAGTTTTAAAGCCGTTCAATCATTCTTTATTAAAAACTGTTTTATTTTCAGAAATTTTTGGTGTCCATAAATAGCCTTTTCTTTGTTTCTTAAGATTTTTCTAGTGACGGATTACTAATCGAAATAAATTGACCGTCATCACTTTCAATGCTTAACAACAATATAATATAATTTATTTTTTTGTGATAACAACGAAAGGCATTAACAACAATCGTTTTGCGTTAATTTTTTTTAATGTGTTGCGCAATAAATAAAAATGATAGTTTTATTTGAAATAATTCAATGTATTTTACAAAAAATGTTTTGAATTATAGCGTTACTCGCTAGATCTTCACAAAATATCGTAACAGCAAAACGGTTAAATACACCAAAGACTTTTTAAACAATAAAACAACGCTAAACGCAAAAGAGTAGAATTAGTTCAGATACTCGTCAGAAGATCTATAAGAATAGTTTTACAGCTCTAAATAATATGGCATTAAATATTATTGCAAACAAATAGGTCATTTTTAAGTCACATAAGTAGTATTTAATTATCGAGCAAACAAAATTTTTGGTGCCAATGTTTTTCTTGGACTTTAAAAAAATGTGTTTTATTATTGTTTGTCGAATGATTATCGTAATTTGCATCCCAATTTTATTTTAAATTGTTATTTTCTTCGTCACCTCTTTTTTACAAGAACACCAATTACTTTTATGTGCACTGTGCAGTGTAAAGAAATTGGTACTTGGTCTTAAAAGAACGCATTAACGGGTGAAAAGCTATACTTTAAGGTTTACTTTATTTACAGTTTGTATAAGCCTGCATTATTTTTGATGAATTGCATGAAACTTCAATAGGCACTCAATTAATAAAATGTATGGCCGTAAATATATTTTATATAAAATGCATTACTGTAATCATCGTTGTGCACATAACGATTATGTAATTATTATCACTACAAATATTGAAATAGTATTGAAAATACTGGATGGGAATATTATCATCATTATTATAATAATATGAATTAAATTATGACCGAATGAGCATATTTGTCCTATCAATAGTCGAGAGATAAATGTGTGTATTTTGGTGACCAACGTTGCGTAAGCTGCATAAGGCAAAAAAAAAACAAAGATGCAAGTCTGGATGGCCGATTGATTGAGAAATTGACTGAAAATACACATCGATGCTTATTATGAATAAATATTATGAGACATCAAAATAAATATAGGAATTAAATTGTGTAGCCCCAATGTCATTTATTATGATTGTCTGTTAACAACTATTAACAACTGTTAACAACTACTGATTAATTAATATCGTTCTTTAATAATACAACTATTTATATTTTTCAATATTATTGCTTGAAAAAGTGGATTTTTTTTAAAAATACTACTCCATAGTAAACATTATTACTTCATAGTTTTACATATTATATATTACGTATGGTAAAATCAACGTGAAGTTTTAATCGAAAAGGTATTGATCCCATACTAAATATGAAATATTCATCGAGAAAATGGAATTCGTAATTGCAGGGCCAGCCAAATAGGTTGACCGGAGAATGTGACTCGGATGTATTCATAATGGCAGGAGGGAATTCAAAAGATTTTAAACTCTGCGGGCAAAACAGCGGACAACACGGTTGGTACTTTGTCTGATTTATAGCATTACATATTAATTATGTATAACATCTCTCGCCTTTGATAGCAGTAGCTTTTACGGTATTGTGTTAGTTTCTTTTGACGTTGGTAACCTGCTAGTGTCTATTAATATATTCAAATAACTGATAATACATTTTTTCTAATGACATTAGGTGTTATGACACGGACACAGGACGGAAAGGATTTTGAATGGTTCATTTTAATATTGTATTGAAAATTATTATTCATAATTTATTATATGAAATTCGTAATAAATTTTAGTTTCATCGAAATAATAGTAATAATGATTAATTATAGCATCAAAGCATAGATATGTCGATCGTAAAAATATAGCTCTATTCTAGTTCTCGATTAATCTAATATATCTGCGTAAAAAGCCCAACATTTTATGTTTAAACTTTTAATTATCTTCCTAATGAAGAATATAAGTTTTTTACAATGAAATGAAATAATGATATATACTGTAGTATGAAAAAAGGCGTGTCCATCAGTTTTTTCAAAATATATTTTTTTTGATAATCACAATGGATATAATTTAATACACGTTATAATAAAAAGATGCTATCCGCAAATGGCTAGTTATTATCGAAATTTAGCTGTTGAGTTTGAAAATAGGATGGCCTGTGACATTTGCGACAGTGAGAAAAGACTTCTACTTCATATATTTTATTTGGGTTTTCTTAAATAACGTATCAAATTAAAGCCAAATTGGGTAATTATAACATCGATGGCCCAATATCATAGAATATATGTATTTTGAGCCTCATTTAAAATTTGTTATTTGTGGGTTACGTCCGTTTTTATTGCTACGGTCAATATGTAGAAAACTATAACTGATTTTTGTATTTCGCGAAAACTATAAGAATTGAAAAGAATCCGCTCGTTAAACGCGAATGAGAATTCGAGTCGCCGATAAAAGCTTCCGCGGATGATAAGGTAACAGTAAAGTGAATATCCTGTATTGTTGCAGTTTACTACGACATTGACAAGAATGTGGACATGGTTTTACTGAGTATGCATTTGTCACGACCCACGCTGCAGAGATTGTGGGAGATAAAAGTGACCCAGGTCCCGTTTGCCCAGCGCGCCCCTGCCGGATGCATGCAGTACCATACTACGGATACAGGTTTACTATCACCTCGTAATACACAGATATGCTTCTCAAGCAGTACCCAGATTCAATTTGAAACATTTTCGTATAATTTTATTTTACAGATACTTTTTCCATATCCGAAAGTTGAGTAAATATATCTCCACAGTGTAAAAATGTCCACTCCACAAATGTTATATACAGATCTCTGCCATGTGAAAATATGCCTTACTAGTAAGGCAAATATATCAATATTTATATATAATATATAATATATCTAGATAAATTTTGATTCGATATGGATTATATTTTTCTCTCTGAGTTGGTTGTCAGTCAATTACTCAATTCGTTGCCACCACCGTGCAATTATAACCACCAACTTCTAATATATTTTAACAATTAACGCATCGGTGGCTGAATGGCAACATTATGTACCGTAATTTTTTAATGTAAGTCATTTAACTACAAATCTATTGATTAAGCGGTTGGTTGATGACTTATTATGAAGAAAATAGTTCTGTCTAAATAATTCATCATTTGTGGAGATTCATATGATGAACATTCGGAATCAACATGGTAAAAAAATATTACTTTGTCACGATTCCTATCTTATGTATTTTCATGAAATAAAATAATCAATACTAATACTGTTCGGGGTTCCATTTTTACTCAGGGTTATAATACCAAAACGTACATGATAACTAATTTACCACTGAGACGACACGGTTAATAATTATTGAATATTTAATTATGATTATCCTACTCGATACGGGTTGGTATAAATAATGAGAATAATTTTATTTTTGAGGTACTTTGAAGTTGTAAAAAACGCACGATTAATTATAAAAAATATACAAAAACATCAGGAAGTTTGAAAACAACGTGATGCTCGACCCCTTAGTGTTGTACGTTTGACCTCCTGAAGACAACTTTTGTATGCAGTAAATTATAAATTATTAAAGAACCCACTACATGGTTATTATTCTGACACTTAACAAGGAAAAATAATAAAATTATTAACGTAAACACGGATTCATTTACAAATAAATTTGCTTGTAACGGAATATCACGGAGTTGCGCTCTCATGTTTATTAAAAGTCCTTATTAATCAGACGTTGCTTTAATAATATGAGACTTTTAATTATGTGTATAGTTTTTGAATATTTATACGAAATATGAGAATTACATTTGGAAAATTGATATCTCAGATACTATTCATTGAAATTCTTATATTTTTATAAAAAAATTGTGGATAATAAATAAACGTATATATTATATTTTGATCCTTTGAGTAGTATATTTTTGAATTAAGAAATGGTCCTTTCGATCAAATTCCTAGATTTTTTTGTAATTCTGAATAGAGTTCTGAGTCGAAATATGTCTCTGTTCTTGAATATATAATATTTTTTAATAATTTATTTCCGCCGACCTAGACGTTATTAATTTTAAGCTATTATACTCGAATGGGTATTTTAGTGATTTTATCATGTGATGAATTATATACAAATAAAATAATACATACATCGGTAGGGAGTGTTAGAGTTCTGAAAAAACTTTCAATTTCAATTTATTTCCATTGCGATGTGTACCATACATACCACTAATCAGTACTCAAAGCTTATATTGAAGTAACATCGTGTCAGATCATACGTTTAGTTTTGTCGCACGTCTCGTGTTAAATAACGTTATTATATAAGCGCGTGAAGTGGTTATAAATACCTATAAATAGCACTGAAGAATAAGATATTTTATAATTGGTATTATTTTCGATTTAGGCATTATCCAGACGCTGAACTTCGCGGAAAACGGCCGTCATTTGGCAGACCAAGATTATCGTGCCTGCGTTCGCCAATCACGTGGAAAATGTTCTATTGCTTATGAACCCTGCGACAGAAACAGCTTTCGCATTGGCCCTAATGCAGCCTTAGCTAGCCAGACCGGAATGGGTAAGTAAGACAGTGTGGACGGGTCATCGGTGCATGGATAAAGTTCGATTGGACGAACTGGATTTTGATATTGGGAACACTGCACCGGGATTTGAACAAGGCGAGGGAAATATTTACAGCCTAGAATGCCAAGTAGCTTCATTTATCGTCTATGCAGATTATAACAGTACCCCTATGTACTTGTTGATGCAGTAGACAACTTTACCAATTAAGGAATAGATTGCAGTATTCAAGTTTTAGTTTACAGTAGCGAACATTAGTATATACAAATATCCAAGCATATTCAATTTAATAGTAAAATTATTCAAATAAATCTATTTCTGTCTATTTTACAACCATCAGATTTTCTTTGGAATCAAACTATAAAAGAAATGTGAAATTGATTAATATAATTAATTAATTTTCACTTAAAAAATATTTATCATCTAAGCTGCTTAGTAACGAGGGTGTCCAAAACAAAAACAAGACTGCGTTTAGAATTCATTGAAAAAAACCATTAACAGTGAATGCATTTTTTTCTTTATACCTTGTTCGCTCCCAAAGAGGAGTAAGTATATGAAACTCTGCAATGTAAAGAGATGTCTTGATAAATTATTTTTAACGAGAATTGCTCAATCTAATGGATATTGTCCTGCATTTTTGTATTATAAAAAATCCGACAGATCTGGGAATCGAACCCACACTTCCCTGATTGTGAGGTGAGCACTCTAGCTTCTACGATATCGGGGCAATGCATTTAAAATAAATAATAAAACATATGATACAGTTTTCAAAGCACCAAAAATTGGACTGAACTATCGCTTTTAAATTTAATATAATTATCCAAATATAGTCGATGACATTTTAATATGACTTTAAATTACTACGTAACCTAGCACCTGGCCACAAGTTTCAAAATTTATTGAAATTCGTATATATCTCGTAAAGAGAATCAGGTGAAGATATATTATGTAACATTATTGTGACTAAAATGTATTCAGTGTGACGAGGCTACTGTATTGTGTTAATCTGAAAGCATGGCATGTTATGTTCGTGAAATGTTTAACCCTATAACACTTTACTTTTTACCTAAATTGAATATTTCAATTTTCAATCTTACACTGTGTTTTTTACTGAATTATTTAATGTTATGTTCAAACACCTTTTAAATTGATTCTACGGATTTATGATAACAAGTCATACAAAATGAATAACAGCGTATTGTTAACTAATATTATTTAAAAATTTATTTTAAAATATTTACAATTGCATGCTTGCTTCGTTTCTATTGAAATTTATTCAATTTATAACTTTTGGTTTTGATAAAATCGTTTCCTACATCGTCGTGATTTTGAGTATGTACTCGTATGTAGTAATAAATTAATTTATATTTTATTTAAGGAGTTAAATTTTTGATTCCAACTTTAAATTTACTGTTAGATTTAGGTGTTAAAAGATAATTCAAAACAGAAATAAATAACCTACACAGTGTTAAGATATATTTCAACAGTTAATTTGAGATAAATTAATAATTCGATTAATTCATCTTTTAAATTGGAATACAACTTTAAAATGGGAAAGATGAATGCTCCTATGAGATTTGGAAACAAATTGATTGCTAACAAGAAAAACTAATAAATTGCATCTTGAAAAACTAAAAAACACATTGCACGCACTTAAAAAAAACACGAATAAAAAAATAAAACACACCACGAAACCAATATCATCAAATTTTAAGCAATAATTCATACGTTTTCATAATTCACCGAAACAATCACAATAACTGCACTACTTGCCATCATTGCTATGTTTCATTCATGTCATCGATTTATTTCAAAATAATGTCGAACATAGCTTTTGGTGGAGGTCCTGGTTCGTATGGGGGAGCAGGGACTGAAATAATGAGCACCATCCAAGACTTTGGCGGTTTCAATGACCCCATAATGGCAACACCGATTCAGGGTAAGAATGATTTATTATATTCAATATCTTGTTGATAGATAACAAGTAATGTATTTCATCGAATATAAGCTCAAATTATGGAAACAGTAATTATTATTTTCTAGAAAGTGCATGTAATTTTCAAAAATATACGTATTAATTATATTAATTAGACATAAGCATATAATATATTATTATAATCTTATAAGTAAGCTTTTAACGTTTTATAATATATCGTCGTTAATTTATGAGGCACAAATTTATTTTACTAAGTGTTTCACTATGAAGATAAGTGTTACTTTCATTTAATAGATATATTAAAGAATATACCTTACGAAGAATTAATGCTAAATGACTCTGGCTGAAAACCTAATTCCGGGCTTAATATATAATATTATTTATTCGATCTTTTAAAAAGTTTAAGTGCAAAGTAACTAATAACCACTCATTTGTAAAATGCTTTCAAGAACTGTGCGTCAAACGTAAATAATAATTTATATTTAGTATTTTTACGTACTGTTTTATGAAATACAGAACAGTTACTGATAGTAGGTAGTTGATATTAAAATATGCATACGTTTAAGCCATAAATTTTATTTAGTAAAAATAAAGCGACACAAAATACGACATACTTAAAATTCCTATATTATATTCCCATACTTGAACTTCTATATATATGCTTTAAAAATAATATTTTAAGAAAAACGGCTGAAATTCTTCAATATCTTATTAACTGTTACAATATAACATATACATTTTAGTATATATTTTGAAATACTATAATAATATATTGATGTTACAGCTTTAAGTAATACTGTGCTACTAATTTGAAATACGATAATGAGCTTTATTTGTAAAGCTAATCTAAAGTGGATAAATTATTTAGATCAATAAACTACGATTGAGATTCTAATTAAGGGACGGGTTAAGTATTAGTAATTAAACTGGTTTAAATACAGATAAAATAAACAAGTTATTTGAAATAATTTCATTGACTTTATTTAGCTATTGTAAAGTTATATCTGATTATAAAATCCAGGTGACCCAGTGGCGGATCCGACAGACGACCAGTTGGAGTCTGTTGGGTCAGGTGATGACGCGATTCCGGCAATGGAAACAAACCAGGTAACTGCCCTGCTCCTCAAATGTCAGCGATACTTATCTATGTACTATAAAATATTGTGATTTATATTGGCCTATTCTGATATACCAATTTATTTTATAGTATTGTAAATATATTACAAAAGTTTACAATAAAATTGTTCAGTTGTGCTATTTTTGTGATATATTATATATATACACTTGGGCCTCGTATAACACGGTTTTACACAACACGGTTTTATACAACACGG
>JAGVSQ010006643.1:0-16136 GCA_022683975.1 Rhyacophila evoluta | reverse complement strand
TAAGAAAGCATGCCCAAAATGAAAGCAGTTGGATAAAGCCATGGATAGTATCCATTTACCCGCAAGTACAGAAATCTCAGATTTTTTTTAATGAAAGGCTATTTCTTGAAAAGCTTCATGAGAAACAAGAGGTAAAGAAGAAGCAAATTTGAGATATCAATATATTTTAAAGAACCGATCCAACAGGATTTGAACCCAGCATTTATTAAGCCACGGAAATTACAATAATTTCGAAGTGTTACAAAAAAAAATCCGTCGTGTGAGATCTATTTAATACATCCACAATGTGGAAGTAAAACTATTCGATAAAAAAATCTCAAAGATCACGATTTGTTAATTTAAATGCCACACAGGTTGATGGATTCTAGTTATTTCGCAACACACTTACATAATAATTTATTATGAAGCCAGTGTCAAAGTGTTTGATTTGAAAGTCACTGAGCTGCACTTTTATGATGTTGATAAATGAATTTATCAATGCCTCGTTAGATGTTTGAAATGGCACTTTATTTTACGATTAGCTAGATGTATTATCATTTTTTTGTTATTTATGGTTTAATAACATAACTATATAAAATAAACTAACTATTTGTAATATAATTTGAATATTAATTTGACTGTATACATTTACACGACGCTGGACCTGGCTCGGCCACATATTGCGGATGCTTTTTCTTTAAGCCGACTGGCCGCTAAATACTATCTATGACCTGGGAGGACGCAAGAATACTGGCGGGCGTCAAGGATTTTCGGAGGCGGCATGTGGTGTCCATATGCTCCACTAAGGGAGCGAATATGGAAGAAGAAGAAAATTCATTAGCATTTTGGCAATTAAAACGTTAACTAACTCTGTGAAGGCCAATATTTTTAGAATGGAGATTATAAATTAATTTTCCGATAATTTGTTGCATAAGCGAGTATCCACGCATTATGCATTTAAAATTTTTATTTTCGTATGCTGTGACCTATATTATTGAGCAATTCACAGTCCTTAAATAGTGCAGCAAAGTTTCACAGCCGTGCCGTGATTGTAATTACTACAGGTGAAAATTTAGAGCGAAATAAGTTCGGAAAACTTAAGCCTGATGGTGTTCCATCCAAGGGTTCATTAATATATATATATATATCACTTGCAATATGTTTGGTATTATGCTTTAAAAAACATTGGCAAGAAATAGTAACTACTCCAGTTTTAATAAGAGATTGCAATCTTCATTGTGTGGTTGATATTTTTAGATGAACCGAGCCATGAATGTTTCATATTATTTTAAGTGTCCTCGATTCGCAACAGCGGCCGTGAGGGTGGATGCCAGAGACCCATATGTCTTCCGCTTATATGTTGACAAAGAATAATCACGCGCAATAAAGTTTTTCCAGCATCATCTCGCTGCCAGGAGCACAGAAATACAGAGTGATATATGAATGCAGAGCCAACGCTATGTGTGTCACGCCTGTTATCTATAAAAATTAAAAATGATCGTCGACCTCCTGTGTTGTTCTGCGCGCCTGATCCGAAACAGGTAATTGGGGAGATAAGGCTGGATGCATTATGCATCTATCATGTGCAACTGAATCGCATCCCGACTGCGCTTGCGCCGATGATTATGATATTTATGTTAGATACCGGATGGGCAGTCCCGCAAATCGTTTGCGTGAAGATTGTAACAATTTTCATCTTTTCCGTTCTCCATAACCAGCCTCACAATATAAAACTAGAATAAATAAAACTTCACCAACAATATCTTACACATATAGCTTCATTTTACAAGTCCAAAGACGGATATTCTATAGTAATCCTGTACCTTTGTTTTTTTTCATTAACATATCTTAGTTTCTCTCAATTCTATCATACTATCTTTATTATCGAGCATTGCCTTGAATAGATTCGAATTCATTCTTTATTTATTTCAATTGATTTTATTTATCCTGTAATACTTGGCTATGTACGGTGTCTTTACCTCACCATATTGAAACAAATACTCATATATAGTCGGTGAATTGTCCCACTTTCTCGTCCAGCTGCTTTTGAAGAAGTTGAAAGTTGAAAATAGCCCAGTTGACCAAGAAATGATTCATTACTGTGCATTGTCACAGATAAGGGATAGTTTGGGAAATTTTCATAACTGCTACAATTCATCAAGTGATGCGTATCCCGGAGCTCTAATATCGAAAAGCGATCTACTTTATTCGACGGACTTCTCCTGGAAGTAAATATAAGTACCCAAGACTTAGGTTACCACGCACTCAAGTCAATAAATCAGAACCTATATATTTACTCCGGAAGGGAGGTTACATCGATAATGTTACATCAAAAACGTATTTTGAAAATCGTGATTTGTTCAAAGTGCGCAGCTTATCATTAAAAGTAACTGAAAAGAATATGATTTTATTTTACGAACGAATTTTTACAGAAGTTTCAATTTATAATAAATTGGTACTTCTGTAATTAAAAATAAATATTGAATATAGTATTAATGTAATATTAATTCATGCTTTGAAAAACGATAAGATTATATAGGAGAAACCGTGAATAAATAATATATTTTGAAAATCAATTAAAAATTTAATTACAAATGGCCGTATATAAAATATTTAAAATGCGTCATTTCTCAAAACGAACGAATCTTAATGGAAGCGTTCGGTTATTCGACAGCGACCCGGAATTAAGCCTTATGTTTGATTGAATATTAAGCTTTTGTGAATAAGTCGTGAGAAATGGTTAACAAGGCATTCGTAGTGACTCATTATGTCATTATCTTCTGCCTGCCGTGCCCGATTAAACCTATTCAGTGATATCTTGCTGCATATTTTGATGCTGACTCCGCGGGTTTATTGGGATTATGTAAATCGTTATTATTCAAGATTGCATCTGAAAGGATTTTGCATTTTTCTTGTTGTGAATTAAAATGAATAACTCAGTATTTAAAATGTGCTCGAACCAAAGTTAAGTCATTCTTTTAACCTTCTTACATCATGATAAAATATTTCAAGTGAGAAAGAACTTATAAAGGCGTGTTAAGAGAATTATCGAGTAAGACAGATAAAATTGCAACACTGTCAATATCATCAACAACCACAATTGTTTAAAGATTCATCTTTCGAAGTTGGATATCTGTAGCAGGACTATTTTATTACTGCATAAAAACCTCCATATGTCGGACTAATGCAGTTGAGGAGTCATTGTTTGTCAGACACTTGCTCAATCCAATGGGCATCCAGGCCTACATGTGTAATTTTTTTAAATTCTGATAAATGGGGAATTGAACTCGCATTTTCCGGATTGCTGGGCGGGCACGCTACCGGAAACCAGGTGCGCTTTGTGGGCGTTAAGATTGTGGCGTATATAAACTAAATTACATTCAGCCAGTGACATAAATTATTTGTAACCAGAGATATAAATTCAGTGTGAAGTTTATTGCATATCGCCAACAAGCGTCACAAACATTCAAACAATAGCAAACATCAAATTAACCCAATTAAAATACAGCTGATGCACCAAGGCGCAGTATCGCCAACATTCCGACAACTCTTAAGAAGCGACGCACGGCCGAATTCTCTCTTTTTCTCCGCAGTTCGGATCAACACTTCAATCAGTAAAGAGCCGCGCCGTTCGTCGTTCGTTCCTAACCTCATTGTACGCGTCTTTTCTCCGCGAAACTTCAACTCTGTAATCGCAACACTTTGTAATAACTTTCTAATGTTTCAACAATAATATATGATAACTTTAAAGATTAAGTGTGAGTGTTTCTTTGGACCAAATCAACCTCCATACTACACATCCCACAAGATACATTAAAGCTGAATAAAATGGCATCAATGATTGGCGAAGTTAGCTGGTTTGTAGTTAAAGCCATCGACGTAATAAAAATCTATCGTCACGCGTTACGTTTCATTTTCCGATACATGCGTCCCTATTTTCAGTTCTTTCACGTCAACAAAAAAATGAGTATAATATATTTTCCGAAACAGACTCTGCAGGCGTTTATTCGGCCGTGACTGTTGTGTGACTCGACGTAATAACCAACAGACAGCGACGATACTTTGGTTTAACAAATTTTCAGTCCGGCTTGATTATGTTGACAATGCTGTCGGTGCATTCAGGACGAGACGCCGCCCGAGCTCATTGCCCCCCATCAGCCCGCTTCCCACTTCATTACAATTAGTCGGGACGCGGCAAGTGGCTATCCCGTCCTGTTTATGCGCTCCCGGCATCGGCAACACGCTACACGCAACATACATGCTACACGCTGTCCTAACGGTTATTGTTCAATTTTATGTGCAGTGATAATTACGTGTACGGTAAAGCTACAAATTTTTATACGCCACTTCCGTGAACGAGCATAATTTGAAAATGTATTGATTTTCTCTACCAGATTTATTTCATAATCTCCCTATACAATATAAACACACGTTCAAGTTTGCATGTACAATTATTTTTGTGTGACAATCATTTTTTCCCTGAAAACAGAACATCTACTAATTTTAAGTAATTCTACGTATATTTAATATAAACTATAAGACTGGCCATCTACCGACATACAATCAAATAATTAATAAACTATTCGTTGATATGGGATGTTTCAATTATTATTATTGCTTAATATTTGTCTCCCCTGTTAGTTGATAGCGTGGGCGCCTAGCAATCCAGGGAATGCAGGTTTGATACTTCACTTTCGGAGTGAATATCTTCACACTGTGTAGATCCATATGTTTCACATTAGAAGAGAACATGGTATAAATATATATATTTTATTAACATGCTCAATTTGGCCATTTTGTTGGTTTGTTTGACACTGTGTGTTTTAAAAGTTAATAGTTTATATTAAAAAATGAAATAAAAATAGTGGTACATTATTTAAAAATGTTGGTAATAAAATATTAAGCGATATGAAAATAATAATAAACTTAGTAAGTCTTTTTTTTACTTCATTACTACTTGTGAGGTTCGTAAAACGGGATTATAACTATAACTATATATATATAAGTATTACATCGATAACTCTTTAACACATAGTATTTTATGATTTTGTTCAAAATGGCCAATATCTGAAATAAGCGCTTCTAGCATAATAATTATAATTAAATATTATTTGTATATATCTAATATTTTACTATGCTTACGTCGTGTAAAAATAGCAGCAATTTTTCATTAATAGAATCAGTAAAAACTTCTCATTGACAGTGAATGCTAGAGATATAACTTGGTGGCCATATGCTCACATATTTTTGGACACTGTATGTTATGGTTAAAAAAAAGAAGACATCCTTACATCTTTAGTGAAGAAGTCGCATTGGTATTTTCTTTGTTTCTTATTTTTTTCTGAATACGATTTTGACGCAGGATGATAATGCTTTTTACTGACCTGTAACAAAAGAAAAAAATATTTTATTAGTTTTATAATAAATAATCACATCCATATATGTATTTGATAATTAACTATTATTTTGACACTAAAAAATTGATATTCGTGTAGGTAGATACATGGCTCTCTAGTCCAGGATCACCAGCTTCGATCATATTCTTGAAAAACTTCATGTTAATTTTGTGTTATCATCAGCTACATCTCTCCCAATCTGTCGCCCATTCGGTGTAATGTTTTTTGAAACTAAAGACCCCAAGAAAACGAACCATCGACAATATAATACAACCTGCAGATTCTTGATGTTGCTCTTATACGTCTTTTTGAATATTGCATTTCGTTCTGACTTTTATGCATTGAGCAATTTATATAATGTATCTGTGGTCTGTTGCTAGGAGTGCCATATTCAAATATATCTCATTATTCATTTTAGAGTATAGTTTATTATTTATCAACATACATCATGGACATTTGGTTATATGTCTACATACATCGATTGAAAGAGAAGAGGTTCTCAAGTCGACTCGACTCATTATCGAACGTTTAAATTATTAAAAGAGCTTAGTAAATTAGAATAGGAACCACCTACACTCTAGTGTGTCTGCCAAATTTTTGGGAAGCTGCTCCTGGAATACTTCTGGCACTATGAAAAACGCCTGACGTTCTTTACGCCACGGTATACACCCCGAGTAACATGCGTGTATATGTGGCGAGTGGTGGAAGAAAAAGCAACGAGCTTGATGTCAATAATAACGCAGTTCTTCTTTCTAGTATTAAAATTTTAAAGAACTTTCTGATACCAGTCAAAAAAGACAATACATATCTGATATAGTCAATTCTAGTTTGGGCGATAGATGTATAATATTATTTATTCAATAGAAGCTGATTACATGGATTTTTTCAGAAAAAAATCACGTCATTAATTTAATTAAATGAACGATATATCGCATCGATCATAGCTGACAAAACTCTCAACTGTTTACGTATGTTCAATTATGTACGCGAAAAAAAAACCGGGGGCGTGTTCATTTAATAATGAAAAACCGGTACAATTTTTCAATCCCAGATTCGAAAATTTAATGACTTTTCAATCATTTAAACGGAATGTCGAACATAATAAGCGTCATACAATATTATTATTTTCGAAGAAGATTGTAGTTACTCGGTTTTTATCCGACATGCATAACCCAAAACGGTTACATTGATATATTTGTAAATTAAAACACTACTATCTCCACTTT
Organism: Rhyacophila evoluta; assembly: GCA_022683975.1. NCBI lineage: Eukaryota > Metazoa > Arthropoda > Insecta > Trichoptera > Rhyacophilidae > Rhyacophila > Rhyacophila evoluta. The sequence goes on along the minus strand of JAGVSQ010006643.1, from coordinate 9,535 downwards.
ATATAAAAAATAAGCAACATTTCTACCAAACAAAATTAAACACGAAGATATATCATATGGATTACTTAACAGTTTTATTTTTATTTTGAGGTAAGCAGAAGTAAAACAATAAAACAATTTCATTGAAAATATTTCTCAAAACTTTATTTAATCAAACGGTTTTCTCGAATATTTACAGTTTTTAGTTGTTCGCTCTACTTTTTAATAGAATTATTTATCAGACAATTGCTTGACCCAATGGTCCAAAGTCCTGCATTTTGGATTTGTATATATTTGTAACAACGAAACTCATATTGACAAATGGAAATGAATCCGTTTTAATCGAATTTTTTAACACAATGTCACAAAAATAGATAACTTTTTATTATATCCGCTCCGAAAGTGCAGCATATGGATCTAAGCAGTCCAAAGATGTTCACTTCAAAAATGTGTTACGTATATGGATATCGGCTATGTAGAGACTCATTGTTTTTTTACGAGAACTGGGTGTCAGACAATTGTAATTCAATTAAATACAGAGTTCATTGTAAACCTAAAAGATATAGTGAGATAATATGGACTTCCTCATTTTTCTCATATATTTAAAAAAAAATTGTAATTTGTAATATATATATATATACTAATTAAAAATTCCCTCCATCCACCCGCTCCAACCTTACGTTTTCGTCTTAATGAGGCGTATCCCGGATCTCTGATATCGACAAACGATTTACTTTAATTGACGGGAATGTCCCGAGAGTGCATATAAATTACCCAAGACTTAAGTTACCACGCACTCAAGTATACTGAAGGATATATTATATATACTAAACATATCTAAAATGTAAACATAGTATATTTATTACTCTGATATGAGAGTCTGTATTTGATTATTATTTTTATAAAAAGTGGTCGTTGTATCATCTGGCGTGATGCTGCTATGTTTGATGTGTGACCTCGCATACACAATTCGAGATAATTTTTAATTTATATTCATGTTTCAGGTCATTTATAAATCCAGAACATAATATAATTCACAAGATCGAGTTTTTTCTAGACATAACATTATTATTTGGAGCTAGTGGGAGATAGATTTTTTTTCAATCAACATTTTTTTGCCATCCCATCATATCAAAAGAAACGCATGCACCAAAATAATTTCGTGTTTTGAAAAAATATTTTTTTTATTCTGTCATACTGTGCTGCCGTACCATAAAGTTAAAATTAAATAATGATTTATTAATATGAAGTCAGTAGTCTATGCTTAAATTAAGAGGCAATACATATAAAAAAATCGGGAGCTGTTCTTATAAGTCAATATATTTATATTATATTTAATTCGCGCCAAAATAACGTCCACAAAAATACAAAATTGACATGTTGAGTGTAAGATATTATTTAAAATACAAACAATCTAACCCATAGGTTCCCAACCTGTGGGTCGCCAACTAAAAAAATATTCACTATTTCAACCATAACATTAAATTAATTATTCAACATACGAGTACATAATTTTAAATAAAATTATACTATTTAAAAAAATATTTTCGCTGTTTTTTTTAATTACCTTATTCATAAATGGCTTTTGGATTGTACGGGGGTCGCGGATCACATGGATTTTATAAAAATGGGTCGTCACCCGAAAAAGGTTGGGAAACCGTGCTCTAGCCCTTTGGCTGTTGGGCTATTTTTTAAAAATTCTAAAATTCCAATAACTAATCGTCGTAATAATAATAAATCTTGCATTACAGTAGAATTGCAGTTTATTTTAATTATATAAAATATTTTTTTGTCTTTAAATCTCTAAATACGATAATGCTTTTATATATTGGCGAGAAATTTTACATTTTTTTATGTATATCATGTTCGCTTCCAAAGTGGAGCATATGGATCTACACGGTGTGAAGATATCCACTCCGAAAATGGACTATATTGATGTACGCAATGTGAAGACGCCTTGACATACTATTTTTCACGGGAATTGCTCAGCCCAATGGGTATCCAGTCTTGCATTTTTGCATTCTTAACATCCGACAGATGGGGAATTGAACCCGCATTCCCCGGATTTCTAGGCGCGCATCAACTATGCTACCGGGGCGATATAACAAATAGTTACCATAAAAAACATTCATTTATTTATTTATTCCTTTATTTTTAAACACAATTACAATTATTTCTTATTTTATTATTATACCTTATTTGTTTTCAAAAGCTAGGCCCAAAATGTCGTCTTAAGCACTCCTAGGGGTTATCTCAAACAATAATACTACATATAGTATATGTATTCACTGCATAATATATTATATATAGATTGATAATATTATTATCAATATAGTTATTTATTATTCACAATGGCTTTCTTGTAAGTATTGTACTTTGTGTGGTAAGTATAAGTATTCACATAAGAGTATTGAAACTGGTTCGGAAGCTCCTTCCAGAGAATCATATTTAAATATGACTATTATAACTCGGTTTATATGACCCGTGTTCGCAGTTTCCTTTATGTGAAAGGTTAAATGTATAGCACACAGCTTATGGCAATATTACTAACATAAAGCGCATAATATAATCACGGTTTTCGCGCACATCCTCATCGCGTACCCCATACAATAACCCTCATATAAGACGCTTACGATGCGCTGCTTTATATTTAATACCTCGCATAATCAACGCATTATATTGCGGAATCATTTATTAAACCTTTCACGGCGGATGGCAGCTGTAAACGCCGTCATTTTCGCGCACTCCTTGTGCGGCAAGCGGCCGTGTTGATACGTTGTGAAATATTCATAGATTTAATGAAATTGCTAGGAGCTGGTAAGAAATTCTCGCATTACGCACTTAATTCGTTGATGTTATGCCAAAATCATTAAATTGTCAAGCCTATATGCGTAAACAGGTTGCAGTAAATTTGTTTGTACGTACATTTGCGTACCGACTTGACTATGTTATTAAATATACATTTAATACTAAAACGAAAGTATTAGTAGGATTCAGGTGGTACATAATAATAGTTTTTACTATATATACTCTAATAATGGCATGTAAAGTCGTTTCTCTTAAATAATCCATATCATATGTACTTAAAAATATGATTTTAATACAATCGTGATATATATATACAAATATTATAGTTCTTAATTCACAAGTTTTTTTAAAAACTATTCATATACACATGGAGAATTAGATATATATTATTATTTATTAAGCGTTTTCCTCATCTCTGGTATAATTAGTATCGTATGGGTATTGTTTTAGCATGCATTATTTACATATATACATATATTTATATATATATATATATTTCATTATACAACCATATTTTTAGATTTACTTAATATATTGTACAAAATACGAATATGTTATTTTTATTAGGTAAAAATCGCATGACTACTTGTATTTAAAATATACTTAAATATTTTTTTAAGCGTCCCTTTTTTAAACATCTTAAATTTGTAATGTAAACATCTTATACTATGATAAGTATACCTAATAATCATAGATGCGATATCATCAATTTTTCAAAATATAATGATCATTTTCAAAGCAAAATTTAAACCAGTGGTTCCCAAACGTGTGCATACCACGGCCCCGTAAAATAAAGAAAAATAATCCCCGGCCCCAGAAAACTAGATTATCATAAATGTTAAAAAATGAGAAGTCTAAAATAGTATTCAATGAACTACACTCAGCGAGTATAAAACATCTGGAAAATGTCACAGGCTCCCATAGAAGAGCTGCGTGATATACGGTTATAGTAACAATATAACAATGCTACAATATCATTAATGGTAACACAATTTACTGGATTTTTTAAAATATTTTCTTTCCATTATATTTTATAGTATAAAATATTAAGTACCAACCAGCAATACTAAGTTGGTATATTTCATGATGGAATATGTGCAAATTACTTCTGAATAAATAACTTCTAAAATTTAAATAGGAGAGCGTTATAGTGATTCCAATTCTGATCTAGGCAGTATGGTCAAATAAAATTATTAGTAGCTTAGTATTTCGTTCAAAATATATTATACCGTTTGTTGAATTGAATTAGACGCCGGATACAACAAAAGACGAAGTAACATTTTAGACTTCAGCTCCGGTACATTCCGTTTTATGTATTTGATTATCTATTAATTACAACACATAATGGCAACCCTACAATGGGTTAAGTACTTCCTTTCTCGTGTTAACCCTGTAGCAACAACACACGTCTGCCTTGACAAATAATTACACACTTTGGGGGTAATTATGTGCCCCGACCAGCCGGGGTGTGCGTTTCCCGTTCTTAGTTGCAGACGCTAAGGAACTAATTGCACACTTCATTAGCAGATGATGGCAGGGTTATTTTTTACAAATTACCCAGACTAAACTGATGTTAGCAATTATAATGTTTTCAACTTGTGCAAATTATCAACGCGGTCTATTTTTAGATTATATACATCATGGTTTAATGCGGAGTTTCTATGTAATTGATAAAATATACGCTCTTGTCTCTTCGTACCTTGAACATCATTAAACCAACTCTGCATACGTAAATAAAAGCAAAACGAAGTAATCAAATGGGATCATTGACTTCTTGATCATATTGTAATCAATTAAGAGAAAAAGTCTATAAATCTAATTTTAATCCCACGGCGTTCAATAAAAACGTTCTAGATAATTTTATACAATATTAATGTTGCATAAATAGAAAAGGTTTGGGGTCATTGTTTTTAAGCACGGTTTATTTATAATTTTCAACGAGTGATTTTCCCTCCAATCTCTTTCAGCTTAGTCTCATATAATAAAGTTTTTTACTTTCTAACGAAGTGATATACATATATGTGTACATATATATGGTATATCAATAACATCATCTAAAAATTTCATTATGATATGTCAGTTAAAAGGGAAGAGTTTGAACCAATTGCTGGACCGGTGGGGCATTAAGACTTAGTTTCTGCGAAGGCTAATTTTCTGACATTTAAAATAAAACAAAATCTTACAGCCAAGGAATAGGTTTTTTCTTAAAAAGGCTCAATATTTAACACGGCCTAGTTGGAATAGGATTCATTCTTTGGTAAGGTGCTTCCAAAACACTTCCAGTGCGCCGCTATACATAAGCATATACGAGTATACTATTAACCTATAATCGCCGTATCAAAATTGGTATTAACCCTTTCAGGAGCATAGACGTACATGTACGTCTGAGCACCTTCTCCCTTATTTACAAAGCCGTTTTTTTTCATAAAATGCTATAATGTCTTTTAATAAAAATACTAGATACATCTATTAATGACACGTGGAAGTCATTACAATTATATCATAGATTTTCAGGCTAGAAAAGATACGTAAAAATTAGGAAAAAAATCAGTGAACATAAGTTGAGTATTTAGAAATTCCCTCACGCTCTTTTGAGTAATTATTATGATTCGTGAAGAACCGAACGATTATTTTATTGACGTAGATGGATAAAATGTCAAATAATCAGCCCTATGGGTTAAAATTTATTCTCAAGTGCTCCTTTAATACAATACATTTTTTTTTACTTTACAAATCGGCATATCCAATTTGATTGATTTTATGATAGTTGATAGATACGGTAGAAGTGAAAGATTTTAGCGTTTAAAACGTGTTTGCATAAAAAATTAACTTACTGATGAAATGTTTAACCCTTTGAATGCTAAGTACCGACGAATCGTTGACGAAATCAAAGACCGTTTTGTCTCTATGTAACTAGTTTTTTAAAATATATTTCGCATGATAAATTTGCAAAATAATATGCAATTTCCCGTTCGGATTTTAAGATTTTCCGAAATATTGTAGCATTCAAAGTTTTTAAATTAAAATATAAAAGTTTACTGTATTGTAAATGGAATTCGTTGAAGAAATGGGAAGGATAGCTAAGAAGTTATGAAATATGAAGTTTCAGCTATATTTAAATATTTTAAGTGGCGAAGATACTTTCTGCCAGGAGTCAAATGGTTTTTATTGAAGGAGTCGGATAGAATTGAAGGCAATAGGCGATAGTTCGTTTTAATTATAAAGTTCGTGGACATCGAGTGGAAAAACTTTTCGTGAGCTTTCGTTTCGAACTAATTTTAACGTAGCGAGGTTTAAAAACACACACACAAATAATTTTATTTAACTGTATTTACAATTTTGAACCTTGTGTGTATATTTGAATTAACAATCATTATTTTCAATGACAATTGTAAATGTAAAAATAGAAATGAAAATGACCGACCGGTCCGAGTGATTATCGAACTGACTTGGGGAGCATTTTGAGGACACATTTTAACAGTATCTTGCAATTCGCTAAAAAGGCAATTAAAAAATTAAATGTTAAATATACCTCAATTTAATATTTTACATACATGTTTCATTGTCAGCATTGATTTGAAATAAGGCATCATTTTAGGTATGCTCACCTCGGCGACCGATTGGTAACGATTGGTGTGATTTGATTTCAGCGATCAGAGAATCGAATCCTACAACTGTATGAGAGTTTGAAAATAATATATATGCAGGTGTGCACTAAGTTGAGTGATTGGTTGACAACTTCTTCTCGTGAAAAAGAGAACTATCCACACGTACTTCACATTTCAAGTAGATAGAATATCACATACGTTACGTTACGTTGTTAATATTAATTTTGTAATTAGTCCAGCGTGTGAAATTCAATAGTTTACATGTTAACTACATAAGGACCTTTAACCAAATAGGTCAGTAAAGCTTGCTAAGATGCCTTTGCAGTGGAAGCCCATCAATGCAAACAATAGGGCACGCCTTACGCACAAAGACACTATTCATTAGCAGGCATTAGACAGCAGTTCACACTGCAAACAAGAGGCTTTGATTGGAGGAATCGGTGGACACCTTTGAAGTGGTGAATCGATAGAGACGATCAGAGACACTGGTATCTTGAATGAATTGAATTTTCCAGGTGTCCATTCATAGAATTGAAACCCTAGGTATACACATATATCTAACCTATTTTAAAATTAAATTCTCCAAATAACCAAAAAGTTAATTTGTATTATTTATATTAAACTATTGTATCGACATATTGCAGATTATGCAAGATAATTATTGAAGTAGTTTTGGTAGATATCCATTTTTCAACAATAATTATATTAAATCGAATGTGTGTTAAAAATGTGTTAACTATAAAGCCATATGACTGATTTGTGGTACCAACCATTTCACAAGATCGAGTGAATTTAGCCACGGAAATCTATTAAATAATAATATCATGCGAAATTCCAAGATTACGTTTTTAGGAAATTGTAGTTGAAAATAAATTTTATATCGCTGGTATTTATTATTCATATGAGATATAAGGTTCTCTGCGCACCGGACAAGTGTTCACAAGTTAGCACAAAAATAATAAGATATTTTATAATTATTTACGTAATTTTAGTACAGGTATTTTTTTATATTTCATTTCCAATAATAATTTGTCACTTACGTACAAATGAACAGTTTTGAAATAATGGATATTTTGTGATTTCAACTCTAAATGTCTTATGGCGAGCGAGAATATCTAGACTCTAAACATTAACAGGGCTTAATTAACTAAAATAGGAATAACGACGGACATTTTAGTGCACGCCAACCACGGTTTTGAAAAGCTACTGCATGGATAATTTTGGCACTTTGAAGAGCGTATCACGTTCTTTTCACCGCGGTATGCGCTCATATAACGGGTGTGAATATGTGGCGGGTGGTGGAGGGAAAAACAACTGTCTGTCACTTCAAATGTGGTTTCGCCACTTCAAAAGTGTCCACCAATTTCTACAATCAAAGCTTTTGTTTGTAGTGTTCACGTATATATACAACGTTTCTGTAAAACTAATATCCGGTCTCATATATTAACATCGTTAAGAAAAATGATTCTAGTGCAAACAGTACAATGAGAACTCATATTAAGTATGCAGATTATTCATAAAAGAGGAAATGTAAAGCAAACAAACAAAAGCCTGATGATCTCTGAACTTTCCCACCAAATCCATTATTTAAAGTGTATGAAATACCGTTCAGTGTTCATGTTACATTAACCGTTTACGTCTTTATTTCTATCTGGTGCTTGTATCTGTTCTCTAAGTTGCACTTTTCCGGATCGACAAATTTCAGCATTGGCGTGCGAAAATTATGCTACAGTGGCACAATTCACACAAGTTATTAACATCATTTACAAGATATATTAAAACTCCTGTCTATTGAGAAACAGAGTATCATATTTTAAATATCTTATTTATTCATGAAAATAACGTAATATTTTTTGATGTTTGCTGGATTTTTAAGACTTAAAAAACTAGATATTTTAACCATCAAATTACAGTTTATTCAATACTTATCAACATGCTATAGTTCGTAATTACATCGCCACTGTCTCAAAAAGGAGAAGTCGTTCAAATCGATTGCAAAGTAAATAAAAAAAAAATCCATTCTACTACTAATGACGATTGAGCATTGGTTACATAGTATTGTTATTAAATAATTTTGTGAGTTGATTAATTTTGTTGATAGTTATATCGGTTTTAGCAATATTAAAACGCTCTTTATATATGATAGACAACTCGCTTTACATAAATGTAACTTATCTAGGAAAGCGAGATATCCGAACAAAAAAGATTTTCGTTGTTTTAGTTCGACTTAAAAATATTTTTTGTATGGCCATTTCAAATAATCGCCAAAGCCACAAAAAATGCTAAATCAATAATTAGGCATTATAAACCTCGCTGTTCTTTGTGATAGTTATAAAAAACATTGAAAAAAACAAAGAATTGCACATGAATACTTCAATATAATATGCACACACATCGGGGAACAAAGTTTTTATATTCACTGAATGTAGCCCAAACAAAACTAGCATAATAAAAATTATTCAAAATATACAATATGTGTAATTTTTATAAAAAGTTAAGAATAAATTTACGTCCAAACATTCAGTTGAAAATATTGTTTAAAAAAGTCCTTTCTTGATAAATATCACGGTACGCCAATGTCGAAATACAATTGGTTATCTTATTATTCGAACTCACACACCTGAGAAAGTATCAAAAAGCTTCCTTCAATATGCAATTCGATTTGATATCGTGTAATAAATTTTTAATAATATCTATTCTACACATTACAAACAGACAATGTATTGCGACTGCAATTGCAAAATTTTGGAATATCATAGTTTGAGAAATTCGATTGCATAGAAGTAAATTTTTACTGTACAGAAAAAAATGTATAAATATTTCACTTCATTTTAGCCATTTTATTTAAAAGCCTCATCTCACTTGCTAGATCCGTCTCGCTTTAAGAGAACAATAATTGGGCGCGGAATTGCACAACAAATCCGTTAGTTATTATTTAAGTAGAAGAAAAAAAAACATACTGTATAACATTAAATGGGCCCACATAAACAATATAACAGAATGTAACCGCACAATTGTCCACCTCGTCAGCAACACAGCGGGTTCACTTTATTATATTTTTATTTGAAATAGAAACAGGTTTACATCAGTTGCTGTATGACATGTTGACTACAAATATGGAGCATATGTTTTAATTCTTT
>JAGVSQ010006642.1:0-16136 GCA_022683975.1 Rhyacophila evoluta | reverse complement strand
AATTTAAAATCAATTTCTATCAAGCACCATCAGTCGAAAATATTAATTAATTAAACAACTTAATGTTCAGAGCGATCAAAAAACGTCTTCAAGCATAGAACGTGCTGTACCAACAATTTGATATTGTGAATAGTTAAAAATCTTAGAGATTATTTTTACATGCAAATTCGATAGTAGTGCTTGCATTATAACCCAGTAATAATGAAATTATGATAAAATTAAATCTTATTACTTACTAGGTTTCTAAATCTGAGTTCCTAGTAATGTGAAGTTATCAACAACCTTTTTTAATTACTTATTGTTGCAAATGACAATAACAAATAGTACATGACAGCCTTCTTCAGAGTCAAAATGTTTGGCAAAGGGGGATAAACAATTTTATTTCATTTAATTCTTGGTCAATTGTTACTATCAAAATAGATTTGTTGCAGTTGTAATATTTCTCCTCAACTGGACAGATGATAAAACTAAATGACAAAGTGATTATTTTATCATTTTATTATAATTAATTATGTTTTCCTTAGGTGTGAGTATTTGCAACAATTTGACAATAATGATTTGCCTGAATTACTGCTTTATTTTTCTAGCAACTATCTGCAAAACTGCAAATGCATATCCCTAAGAAGGCCATACCAGACTATACCATGGAAGGTGGCCAAGAAGATGATGATACAGCAAGATTGGTCGCTCAGAAACAGGCCCAGGTAGAAAATAAATTATATTTCTTTTATTTTTAAGAGAATTCTGCAGTATTTTTTACCTACCCACCCTCATACAAATAGATCATTATTACTATCGAGTGAAGTTGCTTGATGGAAACTGACTGTAAACTCAAAATATTTTGAAATTTATTAACTTTCCATGTGGCTAGTTATTTGAAAACCAAATTTTGTCTTTTGCTCTTCGGATTACATAAATAATTTCTAAGTGTCCAAGAAACACGGGTTTGAAATAAAATAGATAGTGAAAAAAACATTCACATCAATAGGAAATGACATCCACTCATAGATTCTAGAAATAACGGCAAACAGTTACTTAACTAACTTATTCTCTATGAGCAACACTACATTTTCATTTAATAGTTACTCTATTTTTTCATGTTATTGAGTCCACATAAATTGGCAATATTTTATTATTGTTTAAAAATGGAAAAAAAGTTGTATATAAATATTGTTATATATATATATATATCAGTGGCGAACAGTAACTTCCGTTACATGGTATGGTGTATTAATAAAAGACAACTAGTTTATTAAAAAAATTCATCAATAATCATATCCATAGATTATATAATAAATTTAGCACAAGTGCTTTTCAATTGACATAGCAGCAAAGTTTGTCTCTTTGTCTTCGTTTTGAGTAATTATAATAAATGTTTTTAATCTCTTCAAGTAGAAAATGATCTTCCAATCACTAGTGGAAAATATAGTAAAAATTAATTGTATTTAACCGAATGTTACTGTTAGTTGCCTTTCAGTTCATCTTTAATACAATTTATAAATGATACATGGAAGTTTAATGATGAACAAATATAAATGTTCACTCTTTCAACTTCATAAAATTAAAATACATTCCTTAAAATTATTGAAGTGAATAAAAAGAATAGTAGTTTGAAAGCCAATCGTTCATAGAAACTCAAAGAACAAACTTTGCTTGTGCTCTAGACATTTCTGAACAGCACATCACTTGCATATATTTGTTTCTTCGATTTATTACAGTAATTGGTTTGTGAATGATTTTCAAAATGTTTAATTTTGTGTCAAAGTATTATATTTTTAACGTAGTCAATGAAGTATTTTTATATTATACCTTTCTAACAATTTATTTTATATCATATAATATATTTATTCAACGTCCAATATAATTACTATTGGACATATTGCAGTCAACAGTTTTGAAGTATGTTATTTTCTCTACAAAATACAACTAATGCAAACTATTGCCTACATCTAACAATAGTGTTAATATCCTTATTAATTTTGTCTATGAAATCAGGCTCACATGGAAGAATTCGAGTCCGGTTTATTGGAAGAGAGAGAATCGTATATAAGAAAGATCGAAACCAATGTTCTGGATGCTAATCAAATAATGCGAGAGCTGGGAGCGATGATCCTTTCGCAATCGGAAACAGTCAGTAAGTAAAATACCCTAACTTGATCAAATGCTAAGATTTTTCTTATCTCAATCAATCATTTATATCGCTAATATTCTTATATTTCTTGTAATTTCTGTCTGTATAACACTTTTACCATGAAATGACTATTAACAATTGAAATTATTTAACGTCATATGGATCAAGCTATTTTAGTGTATTTATATTGAAACAGAAATTGTGAGCTCGATTCCCACAGCTGCTGGATTTTTAAAAATCAAAAGATTACAGCACTTAATGCCCAATGGGTTAAGCATTTAGCTGACAAAAAAAAATCCATCGGCAGTCTTCTAGATTTCATAGTTTTTAAAAAATGTACAAAATAGCGGATTATACAAAAGTCGAGAACGGCCTGTACTCTCAAAATTACTAGTAAAAGTCCCTCATGGAAAAAGCACGTGTTCCGATATCGGAAGTCACAGAATAAAATCTTTCAGCTGTGTTATAAGTTTTATTTTTCAAAAATACCCAGTGGACTGATCAACCTGATAAATTTTCCAGATGCAATTGAAAGTAGTATAGAAGGAGGAGCAGTCAATGTGGAGGCGGGAAGAGAAGAATTGATCAAAGCCTCCGGGTACATGAACAAGGTCCGCAGGAAAACTGTCATCTTACTGGCCATTGCCGTAATTGTCGTAATCATCTTCATAGTGATTATTGTTAAATCGGTGAAAAGTTAACAATTCCCCCTGATGAATTCCTCTGTGACTGTACTCTGAAGGAGTTGTCTCATCTTGATACGCATACAAGAATGTACTCTGAAATTGAGTTCCGAAAGAGTGACCGAACCCCTGTCATTGAACAATCGATCTGGAACGAAAACCATCCGCAGCTATCATTAATAATTATTGAAACAGTTCAACTTATACATTTTTGATAAAATAATATCCACAGTAATTACAGACTACCCTCCTAGTAGAATAAAGTGCATCACTCGAACATCATTGTATGGGATACTTTGCTATTTTTACACATGTTAAAAAAACAATATTATTTTTCTATTGATTGGAAACTTTATAGTATAATGTGTTAAAATAGACTTTATTGATTGGTCTTTATAAAACTTAACAGACCATTTTACCATCTAATTAATGTGGTCCTAAGATGTTTTTCATACTTTGTTGATTGTCCCTAACTTGCATACTGGTGAAATGTTTTTTATTATGCATGTTGTAGATTTTTACGTACAAAGTATGCCATACAGTGAGCGGTATTTGAACGGTGTTACCAGCCATTATATCTTCGGTATAAAACTAATCTTCATATTAGATACTAACTAGGAAGTATTAGAATTTCCTCTAATCTATTATCCTATCAATATAAAAAAATGTATGGCACTTAAAACATATTTAAAATGCGACTATATCGTATTGTACCGTGAGTAAATGTATAAGATACTGCTAACTATAGAGATCACTCAAAGCTTATTGTCCAGTTGATTCCCAGTTGTTTTAAGAGTCTTTTCGAGTCTCAAACCTGCGATGTACAAATTGCTTCAGCGAACCGCATTCTTTGGATATCGGCAGAGAATGTAGTGAGTGACTGTGATCTTACAAATGAAATAATTTCATCATCGGCCCCCCCTCCATCCTTAAATACTTTCATGTTATTTTTTTAAAGCCTTTGTGTTGTTATTATTATTATTGTATGTATGATTTTTTCCATCTTCTGATATGGAGAAAAAATATCTTCAGAGACATACTTAATAGTTTACGAATTTATTGAATATTATTATTTGCGCAATTTATGTAAACTGTGCACCACCTTTCTAAAAATAAATTATTAAATTGGAACATATTTAAAACATACCTGTCTCTTTCTTTGAACTATAATTTGACTTTGCCCATTTTAGGTTAACCAACTGGACTTAACATATTAGGCATGAAATTTCTAGACGGGATATACAATGAAGTAAGTAAAAATAACCACAAATACTAACTTGATTATCACCACTCAAACATATTTATAATATTCACATTTTACGAAGAAAAAAAAACCAATTCTGTGTTTATACAATAAATATGATTCCAAAAATATGTGTATGTACATAACAGTTCTATGCGATAAAAAAACTTCTTAATAAGATTTTTTTGGATAATTGAAACCGGACTGTGTGAAGTATTGCTGTATTTTTTTTATATACACCATGATTGCTCCCAAATTGGTGCATATGAATCCACACAGAGTGAAGATATCCACTCCAAAAGTGGAGTATATGGATCTCCCCAATGTGAAGACGTCTTGACAGATTACTTTTCATGAGAATTGTTTGTCAGACAATTGCTCAATTCAATGGGCATACAGTCCTGCATTTTTTGGCTTATTAAAAATCTGATAGATGGGGAATCGAACCCGCATTTCCCCGGATTGCTAGGCGCGCACGCTGCCGGGGAGACTGCTGTATAATGAGTATTAAAAGATATCAGCATACATAACTATGAGGTAGAATATTTTTCTACATATAAGAACCCTACTTTTTTTAATGCAAGCACAGAAAAAATTCTCATCACTATTTGGAAATACTTTAAAATACATGCAAAGAAATTATGTATCACTTTATCTATCACCTACAGATCAATGCTGAGTTTTGGATGATCTCATATGTATGAGACTATCCTGCCTGAGTCTTCCACGGCATTACTGATTTCATTTCTTGCGACTCATTGAATAAGCATGGTTCTACTCAAATGCTATTTCACTGGTTTTCCTCATAGGATCCCCTCTTTTGGTATCTTGGGTAGTTGTTCTTCTTGTTTTCTCCGGTCTGATTAAACACTCAGTGGCTGAGGGTCCAACTACCGCTGAAGCTTTAATTCAATGACAATTATTTTTTATTTTCGGATATTTCTATGATTTGATAAAATATGAATATATTAACTATTGGATAAACACACAAACTGCCAGAAGCGTCCAGCACAAAAACACCAAAAGGCTAAGTCACAATTCAATATCCTTTTAAGATTCCAGTAATGTCAAATCATGATAAATTTTATGAATTGTAAAAATATGCTAATAGCTTCTTTCTGAATTTAAATCATGAATCTTTTTATGGTCGTATACTTTTCTCGGGAGATGGACTTAATGAATTGAACGAATACTTAAAGATCACACAAAAGAATGTGATAAAAATGGTTAAAATAATACAACACATAAATTGTGATACATAAACTTGCCTAGAATGGTTACCATGTAGGGATGACAGTAGTAAAACACCAAGCCACATTTCTTTGAATTTCATTTATTCATAAAATATTGAGATTCCATCTAATCATGCAAATAACAATACTTGAAGAATAAAATAAACATAACATTTATTTGAACAAAAGGAACAACATCCTGCATCACTCACTAGGACACTTAGGAAACTATAGTACATAAATTTATAACAAACATGCTGTGGCAGGCAATGAAACAAAGTTTTTGTTGAAAGAATTTACACAAATACATATTTCACTTTTAAATGTGTAGTGGACACATTTATTTTGTATTTAATGTTAATTTACAATGTACATTCATTAAAAAAATCTACATAATGTGTAAGAACCATATCAGTCAAAGCTGTGAACATCAATTTTCTTGAATGTATAATTATCGCAATATAAAAGAATTTAAATTACTATGACTGGGGAGTTTACTGAGACTTAAGACAGTGCTGTTTTTTTTTGTGCAGGGATACAGTTAATTTCTAAGTTAGACAGTAAAAAAAAATATTTGATGAAATATCAATTCACCATACACAATCGAAATAAACTTGAACACAATTAACATTTACAGTGGTATTCTAAACTTCTGCGTTCTTTTCAAAAAAAAAAAATTGGTCTTTTATGACAATTTAAGAATTTTTTGAAATGTGAAATACACAAAAATTAATAGTATTAATATTTTGAATTACCTTCCAGCAGCATTCTCACCTCGACTAACCACATCTGATGGATGAATTTGCCCAGATATTAATAAATTGAAAAACTTTTACAACATTTCTCCGCCATAAGGCCATATGTATCATTAAAAAAAGAAAAAATATACATTTAACCATGTAATCCCACATCGGGGATGATTTGTTCTTTGTTTGTAAATTCATTCCTAGCATTCACAGGGAGACCATCGTTTAAAGATATTAAATGTACAAATATCCAAACTTTCTAAAAAGGCACAGCATTGTGATAAAAGAAAAAACATCTTAACTACAATAATTGTTATTGATATTTTATGCACAAATATTCACAAAAATAAATTTAGTACATTTCGAATCAGATACAAAAATTGCCAATCGTGCACTAAGCACTCATAGTATGAGAAAATAAATGGAATATTTTGTTATAAAACTGCAGTAATTTGAATTTAAATGAAAACCACAACTATTGCAAAATTACAGAGGGTTGTCGGCCATTTAATAAAACTGGTTTCATTATTATTCAAGACAATATGATGTATTTTTTACATTGACACATGGACACCGGTACGCATATGCATACTTTTGATTAAGCATTAAAAGATGTCACTATTATAGTTTGAAAATAAAACATTTTTTTAATAATTCAGTTGAAAACATATTATCCCATATTTTATAATCCTATGCACTCATTTTGACGATGATGAACTTGATTAGAATTTTTTTATGCATGATAAATATTCTTGTACACTCTGATGCCTTCTTTGATAAAGTAGAAATGGTTCCCTACTATCGATTACTAGACAGAAAGATATTTTTGTAAAATGCGTTTCTTGTTCAATTATAGGCATAAGATAAGGGTTTATGTTAATTTTTGTGAATGAAACATTATTTGCAAGAAATTCGCCGTGGCGTCCATGTGTTAATAATACCACAATAATATTGATGATAATAACTGCATTGAGTATGTATGTATATATGCGCATTCGTAATAAAATGTCAATATATTAAATGAAATGGGGATACCTGACTTATAAATTTTAAACTCTTTAAATGCGATTTCAGTAGAGGATATATGTTTACATATCATAAAAATAAATATTCTCACGAGTTGTTGCGCCTACTTGTATGCGTATTTTAATCAGCAGTTGAAGGTTTAGCATGTTTTTCCCAAACTACAGAGATATTGGGGGCCTACCATATAAGCATAGACAAGATTAAAAGAATACTTTTAACATTTCACTATGACAAATTTGAATGCTAAGGAAAATAAGGGCTTTTAAAAGGTTTTTTTTTCAATAATTTGTTCCAATAACACATATATTGGTTGACAATGTAATTTTGTGCTGAACATATAGTTAAAGAGATGCTGCGGATGATTTAACTATGACAATTACCTAATTGGTGGGTTAAAAATAATAATAATGAAATTTATAACTAATATTAACAGTAATTTTTATGAGAACAATGTTTATACCTATTCGTTTAAAACTATTTTCTATTATCTGGCAATGGGTGACAAAAGTATTTGTTATGATTCAGAAACTAACATACATATTATTTATACATATAATACAAGAATTAAAACACAATTATTGCTTTGTTGAAAAGTATTTCATCTTCGAAGAAAATTAAAAACCAACGGTAAAATGATAAGTTGAAAGAAAAATTCTAACATGCCCAAAAAAATTGAAAACTTTTTAAAATGCAGTCAACGCTATTTACGCAATCAAATTTTATTCAATAGATTTTACAACTTAATCCAATTATATATTGAGTGGGTATCCATCCTAATGATCGAAAATCAGGCATGCTGTGAATTTTTAGGTAAGGAAAATAATAGTGAAATTACAGTTCAGTGCCTAGTAATGAACAAAATGAATTAAAACTGTATGCGTGTAGACTGCTAATTTGACAATAAATAAAACAAAACGTTGATTCATTTGACAATATATATGAATTTTATTATTTTGAATTTGGTTCTATAAAGCAGAATCGTTCTAATAAACACAGGCCACAATGAATGACGCTATGATATATTATATTTTGAGGTTTTTAAGTGAATACTGAAGTTGTCCAAACTCCATTCATGGGAACATTGAAATTAGCACACTTGTTTCACAATCATTTAGTGTATATGTATGGAATGACAATCTGGTTATGCATTGAAAGCCGACGATTCAATAATTTATCAACTAAATAGAACCCAAGTAAAAATATGAATATCTTTTTATATCACCGCCCCAAAGCAACAGTGTGATATCTTGAAACTTGAGATATTAGAGCTTGATTTCTACCTAATATCTTCTTTCCCGACTCCTAATAACAAGTTGTTTCAAGATATTCCACTGTTGCTTTGGGACTATATTGTGACATCATCATATGTATTTTTGAGCTAAAATTAATCATCGTTAGGCATCTAATGCCCTAATCCAAATTTAAAAACAATTTAAACTTAACCAAACATATGTAATTTGATATTGCTCCTATATCTCAAGGTGTCATACGCTTCTCATAAAAAAACAGATTGACTACAATGAATTGAAATAAATTTAAGAACAATATGATTGCTACAATATCATTTCTTTTATGCAATAATATACCAAAAATTATAGTAAAAATTTGATTGTTCTTTCCAAATTATCTAATGTGCGCTTGTATATTATACCTACAGTTACATAATTTTAGTGTGTATTTTTTAATTTTTTAGCTGACTTAGGTTTTAATGAAATGCAAATTTAACTCAATAAAATTAATTAATATACAGCATTATCAGTAACTGTGCTTATCAGTGCTTTGTTTGTTATGAGCCGTTAAGTTGCGAAAAGTACTCTGGATGCTTGCTATTCAAGCTTCCAGAATACTTTTTGCAACTCGACAACTCATATATTAAATACAGAGACCTAATAATGTTTTGCAGAAATTTTAGTAAAAAGTAAATATTGACAAAATATATAGGTAGAAATTCATATGAGCATATTTGAATACTAACTACATTAGTGGTAAAATTGCTAATATTCCACTTTTAGGAAATTTGCAAGCATCCGGCAATTGATCGATCACAACAGCTGTAGAATTTTATTAATAAATAATTAGTATTCCTAAAATAATATAACATAATCTACAAAATAATTACGCGATTAATTGGAAATGATTATTGGATAATACGGTATACTTTTGGTATATTTTATCAGAATAAAAAATAATTTCAGATGAAAACTGAAAAGAATTTTCATTCAGCCTTATTATTTATTTCATAACTTTAATAAACATAAAAGGTAACAATAATCAGAAAAACTTCAAACCGATAATCTGCAAAAACAGACAAATTTGGTTTTTTAAATGAAGTATAATTCTGTTTTTTTTTTATATATAATACTCAAATTTCAAAACCATGATTAGGTTCAAGAGGCTTGTCATGCTGTTCATGTAATACTAATATATTTAAAAATGGAGGACTAAGGTCAAGACTGGATTCAAACTATAGCGTCAAATAAGCAGAAAATTGCACATTTTTCTTAAAATATTATATTTCAAGAAAGGCTGTGCGACGTTTGATTAAAAAACAAACATTTTGCAGGCTGTATAAGTCCAATTGTCAGCATATTTTTCTTTTGTTGGTAGATCATGACATTGGCAGTCATATTGGATGCTTACTTTATTGTGAAAGAGCTTTGCCTGTTTTGGTGTAAATGGCAATTTTGAAAATGTTGAATGTTTGCAGTATAGAAGTGCTTCGGAGATTGGAAAAAGTGCTGGCACAAGTTTATTATATCTGACAGGGATTACTTTGAAAGGGATAAAAATTATGTTTATAATGAATAAATAAAGATTTTTTTTAGAAAAGTCAAAAATTCCAGGCACTTCATCAAACCTTGTAAACGGAAACAATTATTTGCATTATGATATCACCAGAACGTGGTATTCTGGGCCAAAATTTAAATAAGTTATTCAAGTCATTTCTTTTTTTATCATTTAAGTTGGTATAAAAGACAGTTTCATGTTAACCAAGTGCGAGAAAAGATAAAGACATGTAATCAAAGAAAGAATGAACGTTTCATGAACAAACCAATTGAAAAATCAAACTCCTTTGGTTGAAACTAAATAACACATATTAAAAATAGTCTAACATCCACCGGTGATCACATAATTACTACCGTATCTTGGCCTGCCGTGACTGCCAGATGGTAAATTTAGCTGTGGCCGCCTGCAAAAGCTGTGACAGATGTTTGGTCAACGAGTGCGCCAGTGGAGATAGTTCCCTCACCATACGGTCCTAAAAAGATACAAAACTCTTAATATTATTGCACTTTTGGCAACTTAAATTGTTCATAGTAAGTAACGAATAATAATTTTACAGATCCTAAATGTTTGTTTACTCTTTAAATATTGAAAATTTACAAAATTGAATATGTGACCTCTTATTCCTATATAACACTAAGTTACAGCAATATGAGAGAGAGCTGATAAAGCGTGCAGATAAATTCTGTGTTGTTTATACACATGTATGAGTCTATCAGAAAGTGCTTGGAAATAAAAATTGAAAGAGTATAAGCAATCAATAATAGATAATATACTATTCCTTACCTCGAATGGTTTGACTCTAGCCACTCTAAATCTTTGCACAGCTTCGTGAGCACCAGATACCTTATCAGCATCGGGAGCGGCAGTGCTTCCAGGAGGAAAACATCGCCAGAATGTTCGAAGCAATTCTCCACCTCCCAAATACAGTCTTCGCACTTCTGATTCTACATCGGGAGGCACTAGTTCTGCATGGAAAAAATAAGAATTTAATAATAAAGATATTTTGATGCAGTCATAGAAACTCAATGGTTAGATCTTAATTATTCACTCATCGATCAAACATACACCAGAAATTACAAGTTATTTTACTTTTAACTTGATAATAATTTCTATTAATCTCTAAGATATATATATATATATGAAGTTTTTTGTTAAAGTAAACCTAATTGAGGTAGTATGTTTTGTAACTCTTGACTTACTTTTATTTTGTATCATATATATGACAAATAAAAAAATTGTAATAGCTAGTGTGTAAAGCGAATGAAAATTAGAACACTTAATATTTGACAGTAAATTAAAAATTATAACCATCGATAACTTACGGGCTAAGGAGTGTGTGTGGTGATGCCTCATGAGCGCTCCACCAGGACTGAGTTCACCAAGGGCCGAGACAGCAGCTGGTGGAGATGGTTGAAGAGGCCGGGTCCCTCCATTCCCACTTGACCATGACAGCAGACAAGTTCGGGCAAAACGAGCTGCCGACCTCTGGTTGGTTCCACTTTTACCTTGTTCTTGATCTGTACTGTCCAATGCTGTAGGACCATGGAGATATCGTTCTATCTGTATTACGGATCAAAAGTTACATAAATTTAGAAGTAGACTATTATTTTCCACACCAGCCTGCGCAGTTATAGGTGTTATATCACAATGAACTTTTGAAACTTTATTATTAGCAAAATATTATATCCGCAGGGGAGATTATAGAGAAATATGGATCTCTCTTATTCTTCATTCTAACTTCACTTAATTTACTTTTCATTGTCGAAATTGAATTTTTTTAATGGTGGTATCGTAAGATTTTAACCTATCCAGACTGACTGCCCCATATAATAATTATAATATTCTTATTTGATGCCCCACACAAGTTACATGCTTAACAGATTTAGCTTGGTATCCATGTAGAAATTATGGGGAATACTGTAAAAATATTTTTTTCTGTTTTTTAATTAGTGGTCCATAGTTATTTTTGCATATGACATCACTGGAAGTTATCATTCCTACAATAATCCAAATCACTAATGGATTGCAAAAAATCCAAGGATGCAGGACTGGATGCCCAATAGGTTGAGCTAACAATCAATTTTCGTAAAAAAATAATTTTATAAAATTCTGATTTAATTAGGTCTAAATTTGTTAATGGAAGTATTTTAATAAGAGTGACGCCTTCTGAAATGCTATTAGCAATTTTTTGGTGTAACTACCTTAGATAATTCCAACTGGGGTACAGCATTTAAAGCATCATCTGCTTGCAAGTCTTTAAAACATATTTTATCGTGAATTCTCTTCTTTTTACTCGGAGGTCCAAGCAAATCTGGATCTTCTTTATCAGGTACTGCTACGCCATTGGATTCGGGCTTTTTATCTACATTATTTTCAGTCTGGTCTGTATTTACAATATTTTCACCAGCTTTGAGAACCTATGATGTAAAATTTAAATAATTAGTTTCCAATAGACAAAAATAAAAAGTAACATAATAAGATGTTGTGTGCTAACCATTGTTTCACAATAGGCAGCACAATTAATAACAAGGCCTAACTCGAAAGATTTTTGTTAAACTGTTATCAATCCACCACTGGATACTTTCCCTCCATTATTCAAACTTCTAGATTCTATAAACTGTTCTACCTAACTTTCACTATTTTTCTTCTTCAAGTATATATTGGGCATCTTAATATAATAGTGGTCTACGCACTACAATATCCCTTAAGTATCAAAATGACATCTATTAATCTTTATGCTTTTAAAATTATAAATCAACATTACTATTTTCAAAGTGAGGACAATATGGTAAACATATTATAAATTGTTTAATGGGAGCAAACAGAGGTGACCTACTTAGATCAAGGTTCGTATCTGCCAGATCACAATACCTGATAGTAGTAATATTATGAAATATAATGAAATACCCACTGATGTATACAATTATTATAACTTCTTATCTGAATATTTACTATTGATATTGAATATTACTAAAATATCATGCATTCCAATATTAATCAGTATATTTCTAATATGTGTATGTGTATATCCTAAAAAATGTTTGCTTCCTAGTTTTCATATTTTTATGGTTATATGTTTTATATAATAATATTTTGAATGTGGTTATTTCACATTATTCCATAATCAAATATAAAATCTAAAACATCGAAAACAAGATATATATATAGATTGTATACATGAAATGGTTAAAATGAGAAATAATAACCATTATGGAGTGCTGGTTGAAGCGTTTAATCATGCTTTTGTGCACGGAGGCTGGTTCTGATGCCACTTTACTAGCAGCAGGGTTAGGAGGAGGGGCTGTGTCTTCAAGAGGATCCGGCTCTGACCACCGAGCCATATCCAGCAGTGGGTCCTCTAGCGGTAGAGCCATGGCCTTGCCCAGTTGCAGATCATCCAAGCGACCACATTCTGTAAACAGATCTTTGCTCGAAGATGCTATCCGATCCCTGAAATTGAACACAGTTCATAAGAAACAAATATTACTCTTTCTTTGCATCGAAATAATATTTTGTGTAGTTGGGCATCTTCAATCCTCTGACAGTAACTTGTCTTTGATATAAGAGAGATCACTGTATAATGTACACAGTTTGTGGTTTTATAATTCTAATATACATATATGAAGACCCTTTTCAATGTTTCTTTCGAAGATATCTACTTTTACCCAATCCTTTTTTTACAAGGTTCTGTTCTTCATGTCTCAAGTAAATTTAGATCTGAAGGCCCAATAATATAATTTCGGGACAGAAAAGTAAAAAATGTACCTATGAAAATAATGTGATTGAAAAAACTTGGTCCAGAATTCAGCTTCGGTCATCTTGTTGGGAACATAATCAGTGTGCTTCCTTCTAACAGCGGGATATGTTTTGAATACAGCTTCTATAATATCTTGAGTAAGGTTATATTTTAGGCCATTGCAGCCATCAGTTTGTGGTTTGATATCAGCTAAGAATGCTCCCGAAACACCTACAAGAAATAAAAACTGACATATATTATCTTTCAATCAGTAAACTACTGATACTTTTCCCGAACGGAGCATGATTTTCCAAGCATACAATTGTGCACACCTGAAAATGTCTACATTGCAATCAAACATAAAAAAATAGGGCCCACGATCTATTTGTGATATACAGCAGTGAGCAATGTGCCAGCCGTGCTCAATAAGAAGGTGGCATACATTATTTTTTTATAATTACTGTAGAAACTTCACCACGTGAAACAAATATTGCATAATATCATTTATATAAAAAAAATAGTTGAATACTTGAAGAATTTAATATATTGAACCTAGAAATGTTCAAATGGATTTACTTTAAAAAATACAATATAGCCAGCACTTTTCATATTTAAGAGAAAATTATAATACACAGTCTTCTTACAAAGTAGGATTACTATGAACCGGCCCATGACTGGAATGAATTGTAAACTTAAATTAACACATCCTGTTTTTTTCAATAATAACAATATCATAATACTTTTGCCAGTGTTTTCAAAAATACATAAACTATCCATTAGATACTGTAATAAAGAAAATGGTTTAAATAATTTTATAGTATGGATATAGATATAGGTAATATTAAGAAAATAGACAAACTAGAAATTGTAGTAAAAGTTGTATGATAATTTATATTACTGCCTTCGTTCCCAAGTCTTGAAATACAAAAAAGATTTAATATACAAATTAACACACCTATTTCTTGCTTTTCAGAAGGACATTCCGTATATTGCTTTATTGTCGTAGTATTCCAGTATTCTTCACTACTCAACACTTTCGTTATCACTAAATCTTCATAAAGATGTTTTAGAGTCGGATGAAGGCTGAGCAACCTTAAATAGTAAAAACAACATACTATAAGCCAAGCTTATTTTGCAAATCATTGACATTATCCTAATATAGAATTATCTCATATTAGAGATTATATTTTCCTAATTTGGAGGAGTCTCACTGAATTAGGCTATACAGAAGTTAAATGAATATAATATTGTAAATAATGAAATATTTTCTCAGTGGTTGAGAGGTTAGTATATGTGCTTTAGAACCAGAGGTTGTGGGATCGATTCCCACGGCTGCTGGATTTTAAGAATATCCAAAGATGCAGGGATTATGAAAGATCTTGTATTTTGATTCAGAAATTCTGGTGGCAAATTTCAGTTGTATAGCAAAATGCGTTTGTGCAATTAAATCATATTATTTCAAATTAGAGTAAACCACAATATGAAGTGGCAACATAAAAAAAACATTATTCAATTTAATAAGGATTGTTTACAAATTTCAGATTTTGAACTAAAAATCAAATTTAATCAAGCAACCTGATTAGACAGTAATAAACTAACAAGAAAACTCCACAGAAATGTGATATGGAAAAATGGAACACAGCTGTGGGAAATAATAATTAAAACGCAAGATTATTTGTTTTACATACCTGGATTTTTCTTCTAGCTCTCGATTAACTTGTCTCTTAAATTGAGGCAGTAGATTGGACAATTGCATTTTAACTTGATCTCTATCTTCTGCTTGAGCTTCTGCCCCCGCAGGATTAACAAAATGAAAAGTGGAACATCCGCCATCATGAAGAACTACCTGCAGCTGAATCTTAGCCTTTCCTGCTGGAGATATCTTTTGAGCTAGAATTAAAGGTTAAAGCAGCAGTTCAAATCAAAGGCAAAGTGTGGGGGAGAAATATATACAGTGTATCATAAGTATTAATACATATTAATGATGAGTCTATTTAGTCAACATATTTCATCTTCGTTTTGGGTACAAGTACACATGAACAATATGCGATTCATTCAGCACTAGAATCAGAAGATAGTGCATATAAATCAGACTGGCACATTTATGTACATACATATTACACTACAGCCAGTGGTATAGCTATTGTATAGCAGTTGTTCCAGGCACACAAATTATAGGAGGGCGAAAAATTAAAATAGATTATACAGAAGGCTTATTACTATGTGGGAGCTAATACAAAACATCAGAAATCGCATTTTTGTAATATGAGCTGAAATATAATCACATGCCAGCTAAAAAATTTACTTTAACTACATAATTAAAAATTATGAAATATAATCTTGATCGAAAATCTTAAGTTCCCAATTGGTTATTGCATAGAAAACAAATGAGCGCAGTGTGCTGAATATATAGCTACACCACTGCCTCCAGCAAATAGTAATCAAGAAGTCATTTTGAAATCTTTACTTAGGGTTTAATTAATTTTTAACATGTAAAATCAAATTCTGAATTATTTAAAACTGGTAAACTTCCATATGTGAGATCACTGTTA
>JAGVSQ010006641.1:0-16138 GCA_022683975.1 Rhyacophila evoluta | reverse complement strand
CTGGCAGGATAGTCCTGCATTTAGGAATGAAAAACAGCTGATGTCCTCGATTTCTTAGTTAGTTATCAGGGACATACAGCCCAATATTAGCCAGAGCGGCAGAGTTATCAATAAGACCACGCATAAGTCCAAATAAATGCGTCACCAAATATATATGCCTCCTCAGTTTTAAGCCACGATAAGAAAGCATGCCCAAAAGGAAAGCAGTATACCGAATGGGCTCAGCAATTGACTGAAAAGAAATATTTGTTGAAATAAGTCTTCACATTGCAAAGATATTTTATATACTTCAAATAGATTTCTTCTTGAAGTTCTTATTACACCTCTTGTAAGAATACATATATCGATGTAGTTTAATAAATTATTAATTTCTTCTTCAAATTACGAGTAGTTTTTAATGTTTATTATTGTGTATTTAGACACTATTTATATACATCTTTCATAAAACTTTATCCATATATTATACTGTATCCATTGTTTGGCCTTATACTTATATTAATACTTTGACTGTTAAGATGCTTGTCAAAATTGTAGAAACCTAGCAAAAATCATTCCGTTCAAAGTTCCAATCAAAGGATATATTATTTTTGTCCTACCAAACCATATACCTTAGTCATTGTCCATGATATTTCAAAAAAAAACTCGGCACAAACATTCCAAAAAGATTGTTCTTAGTGCCCTTTATGCTTCGTTTGCACTTAGGATAGTAGGCTGGTACAATAGACACCATTAGCACATTCTTGTGTTTTGTCATAAAAGTCCCATAAAAATGGTTGATACGCGGCAAATTAAAACGAAGCTGTTGATTGTATTTATTTATTTGTTTTGAACCATACATGCACGCGTACACTGACTATTTAAAAAAGTATGTGATTTGAGCAGACGTAATTTATTAAACAGTTAAAGCTTTTCGAATAATATAGTAAAATTAGCTAAATATAACTGATTGTATTTATCAAGCTAGCGGTCATTTTGTGCTAAATACCAAATAAGAGTCAAAAGCACACTTGAGTGTGTGACAGTCTTGGGGAATTTATATTTACTCCTGGGACATTTTCGTCGAATAAAGTAGATCGCTTCTCGATATCATAGCTCAATGATGGTCAAAGGTAAGAGGATCGCGTGTGGATGGAGGACACAATCAGGTAAGCATTTTGTTTTATATGTTGAATTTAAAATTTTGAATCTATTTCTAAAATTCGAACCCGAGATCTCCAGCACTAATCGGCTAAAAAACTGATAAAATGCTTGACTTGCTTCTACTCATACATACGCCTTATAAAATACCGAATATTATTTTTCTTACTGGGAGCTTTCAGAAGTATAATAAATGGTAATATATTTGATGTAACATTAAGATATTTTTGTATTCAGAAATGGTATTTTATTAGTTATACAACTTTGTTCGAACTACTTTATCTAATATGAAATCTTTTAATATCATAAAGTTTTCATTTGAAGGCCGACACAAGCCTTAAACTTTATAATATATTTTTTTTATAAATATGTTATAGAATTTATGATACTTCATTATTTTACTGGAAAATCAAATTTCATTCGGCAGACTTTATTAATATCATTATTATTATATGGATGGCGCATTCGACTTAATGGTATAAATAAAAATAATATGACACTGTTAAACTGGGCCAATAAGAAATTGACGATTCGTCATATATATCGTAAAAATACTTCTCGCATTGCAGATTTGATTATTTTCTCCTTTATTGCATTCATAAAAGTACCACAAAGGACTATGACAAATTGATGGGTGTTATTTACACGAAATGTTTTATTTTATTTAAATTGAATTTCAATTACTGTTATTTTATTGCAGTAAATATTTTATAGGCTTTTAAATAGTTAAATAAAAATTACAATGTTACATTCTTTTAATTGATAATAAATAGTAAAAACTATGCTTTTTTAATAAATAATAGATTGACCCCTTCAGGGCGACTGGCGACATAGGAATGTCCAACCGAATCGAGTTTATGCTGCATTATCTATAAATCCTCATAACTTAATCTCGTGGTTTCAGCTAAATAGTAGTAAGTATTGATGTATGCTTAATGTATGATTGTTTACAAATAATTTATTATTTTGTGTGTATAATAAACCATCAATTTCAAAAATTTCCAGTAAACTCTAAAATATTTAAATGGTATAACTAATACCTAATTTACGCTTCAAAAATTGCGGAAATATTCATGTTCTAATATCTTCGCACTAGAGACCAATTCTTGCCAAAATCATACCGTATGAAAAAGGTTAAAAAACTAAATTGGGAACATGTTGATAACTGTAATTTTTAAAATAAATTCTCTTAAAACCGAAATATATTTGGTTCCACATCAATTGTAACCGAATTATATACGTTCTATCGTTTTACGGTGAGTATATTAATATTATTATGTATAAATACATACTCAGTTCCACGTGTACACGTGACTTTAAGATGAATTCAAAGAAAAAATCCCAATCGTTAATAACGAAATATAACGTGTACACATTTTAATATTAAATCTACATTAAAATTAAGTTCCATTCAAAACATTAAAGCTTTCATTTTGTATTTACTTTCAAACTATGCATGTATGTTATAATGTGAACAATTTAAGCTTTTAAATAACATAAATAATGTTTTGAAGTTAATAAATAAGGTTTTCAAATAATAAATTAGTAATAAATGTTGTTTTCCAGTGGCCCGTCAGTTATTGCAAGCTAGAAACTCACAGCTTTTTTTAAGTGAAAAGATTTGTTCTTAAGCGGAAGATTCGAGACTTGACGCCGAATAAGTTGAGCGATTGGTTGACGACCAGTTTTTGTGAAAAAAAGAATCTTTAAAATTCAGATATCTATACTCGGCTCTAAAATGGTTATCTTTACACTTGCTTTCTCCTTCACCACCCACCACGTCTCCACATCCGTTATGCGGGCGTATACCGTGGCGTAATGAACGTGAGACGCTCTTCATAAGTGCCAGAAGTGTCCCAGGAGCAGCTTCCCAAGACCTTGGTTGGCGTGCACCAGAGTGTGAGCAATTTTTTTTTTAAGCTAGAAGCCACTGTTGAGATCTATATACATATTCTACACTCGGAGCAAACATGGTATAGAAAGGTTTCTATATAATGACATACAATGTGAAGATACTTACGGCTAAAAGACAGCGTTGAAACTAAAAACCTCCATTTAAAATGTGTTTACCATCATCAAACTACAGTCTCGCTAATTAACGATATTTAAAATAGCACTTTAAAGGGGATAAAATAAATATTGACACAACCCACGCCCCTAATGCATATTCCACCCCAAAACAAATCCACGTGTCTCTTATTATCTTTTTCTGACGCCAGATGTCTTCTTTGATATATCGACAAAGCTTCTACATAAATAAAGATTGCATTGTGCGCTGTGCGCAGCTTTTTGAAAAGCTCGCCATGTCTGTAAATTTACGTCAGAAATGGAACATTTAAATTTGATATGTGAGGGTGTTTAAGTGACTTTATCTACCGTACTATTTTTAAAACATTTTTTACGTACTTAGATAAAGTTAAAAACCCCATTACAAATATGTATATATTGCATTGCTAGTATATACCTTTACGCTGGTGATTGGTATACGCATTGCGGTGCTAAATGTGTGTGGGTTCGAGTCCTAAAATTACAATTTTGTAAGACGCAGGACTGTAACATATGTTAAGAGATCGACTTATAACCAATTTGTCAATGTCTTTCCACGTTGTAAAATCCATTAGGGTCACTTGTATGGCAGATACGATAAATATTTATACATATTGATAACTCCTTCGGATATCATATTTGCTAAACTGTAACACAATTCATATGATTTATACCATTATTATGAAACATAATTATCAATAAAAATACGTGGAAAGTTTTTAAAATATCTTCTGGATTTATATGGATAAATTAATATGTTGCTAGTGTAATATCTCATCAATAATATAAATCAAATGAATTTCATTTATTTTCAATAGATTTACTATATACCTGAGGACTATTCAGTATATAATCTTTTAATCTCGAAATACAAATATTAATAAAGTGTAATACAAAGCTTTATATGTAGTCCCAGCAAGATAAGCCATTCGATATATGCGTTATGGAAAGGAAGCCAGTATTAACTATTAATACGTTATGCCTAATGTGTATGCTTTTAAGCTTAGAAATTCAGATGCCTCACGATATTTTGTTTTATAGAAATACTGCATTTAGGGAGCTTCAGATATTATTAAAAAAACAGTTTCGAGTTCGAAAATTCAGTAGAATAGTTCAGACTATTGAAAAAAAACACCTGACAAACAGGAATTCAATATCTAATTCTTACAATTTATAAAAGCTTTCGTGCAAATTCGTAACGTACAAAAGACTGTCGAATGTTTAAACTTTCTTTATTCGAACATAATTGGGAAGGGAAATGCGCTGCAATTGCCAAGTTAAGGCCAACACATAAAGAACTTTTTCATGTATATCATTAACACCTAAAAAAATCTTTACTTCATTACAAGTCGAATCTCTTTATATCTAATATATAATAGTTGTAACAAAATTTCCGGACTAACGAATATTGTTTTGTTGAAACGTAGAGAACATATTTTTCTGTAGCAAAGTATGTTCGTTTGTCTGACTGACAATGTTGTGCGACAAACCTACCCAAGATTAGTATTTATAATTGAAAATAATTCCCCATAGATATGTACTGTAAGAAATATTTTCCATTGTCACGCAATCTTCCCTGCAAAGGTATTTGGCATGTATAATATGTCTAAATCACACTTTTTACACACATAAGTCTTGACGTAACATCTAAACTGCGTTGTTTATGTATCCTATCGTTCGAGGATTGCTTATATTTGTAATTTGTGTCTCTCTAGCCGTTTTGTAAACGAAAAATACGGGTTCAAATCCAACACATGTATGATTTAAAAAAAATCAAAAATACAGAATCGGATGCTCAATTCGGTGAACAACAATGAGCCAACAGTCAACACATTGTTTACAGGTATATTTTTTAAAAAACGTGACATATATGTATGAAATTAGAACGCATTGATTAATCAATCTAAAGTTTTCCACAAACTCCAAAATATGCAGCCCGTATCAATAAGGCCAAACGTGTGATTTTTATAAAAAAAGTTGAATGTTACCGACGAGCACAAAAAAGTGCACACCGCCGCAACAGACGGTTTCTGAAACGCACAAATTTGTGCACACCGTAAACAATGTGTCAAATCTCGCTAAAAAAATCTCGTGTCTTTATATTGCCAAGATCCATATATTCCATTTCTGGTTTGTACATTTTTACACTGTGCAGATATGTATGCTTCACTTTTAGATCGTTTATTATTATGTGCGAACTAGGTTTTGTTTTTTGGTATATCTAGCATGTATTACGAAAGAAACTATCAATAGAAGTTTATAAATTATAATCGACTAATTTTTTTATATATTAAAACGAAGTTTTATAAAACTATTGCTAAATATAATTGTTGTGTTCATAGAATCCTAAAAGGTTAAATATTAATGCTTATAAATATTTTTAAGGCAGTTCAAAGTATTAACTAAGACTGTATATAAAATTGTAATCCGTATACTTGGAAACAGTTCCAGGACAAAGGTTTAATAATAATTATTCCCTGGCTTAGTTGAAATATTTACATGTTCACAAAAAGGTTTTTGTTTCAGCGTCGTTTTGACATTGAGTAGCGAAAATAAACAGCTGGTCAGGATAAAATAAAAAACAAATAAAAACGAACGGTCGTGATTTCCATGTAAACAAGATTAACACTGCCATAACAACAGGGCCTCTTTTTATTTAGTTCTTATAGTCAAAGTTATTTTAAGGAAGTTGTTGAAGCTGTTGTTGCTTGTTTATAGTTTTCTTAGAAATGATTTAGAACACTGTAAATATAACAAATTGTAATATATTATCATAACCTGAAATGTATGTAAATTCTCTTAAGATTATAATAATATGGCTTACTCGTATATCCGGATAGCCAACATTATAGGATCCAATAAATTTACATCAGCGAATATGTGGATAAAGTTTCTACACCTAAAAACCATACACAACTATCTTTAAAAAACGTGAGCTGCTTATAATCACTGTTTATTTTTCTCGAAGACCTTAACAATCATGTAGATATTTTTATCTCCTTCTACATGTTGTTCACACTCTTTCCTATTCATTTTTCCATACTTGTATATTATTACGGTAGGCGAAATAACACGTCTATAATACATATATTATTTCAAGCGTTTGAATATTTTTTAAATTATTGGTCACTGTTCATGTTTACAATGATATATCAATAGTCTAATATATCATAATACAATGATGAATATCAATTAAAACCGTTCGTAGTATAATGGTATAGCAGTATATAACATAATATAGATATAAAAATATGTATAAATTAATATATTTTTTTAGAAGGGGTTTGATAAGCCATCTGATAATTTTATAATACTTACAGTATTACAGTATTATACATTTTTTTAAATTCCATGTAACTCTTTTATAATAAATATAAAAGTTCGCTCAAATCAACGTTAAGCTTAATTAATTGTTGGGTTATCATCACAGTGGAAAGTTATTTTTACATTCTTAAAGAATGATTTTATTTTTGTTCTTTGGTTTGTAAGACATTAAACATTTCAACCAGAAGAGCTTTATAGTTTGAAAAGAACTTTAAGATTGTATCTGATTCTTTATTTTATAGTTTCATTTGTGTATTACATGAAATTATGTTTTTTGTTTAAAACCATTCATTCGTTTTAGAATAAAAACAAAGAAAATCTCTTCCATGATTTGATACCTTTCCTCTTCAATATTACTTGAGACAAATATTCCCTTTTCATGAAATAAAAAAATACATCTCAGAAATGGCGTGTATTATAATCGTACTTTAGCCACATAATCTGCTCCAAGAAATACCTACATTCACTTATTTCTCTTCCACAACCTTTTTTTCTCTTCTAGCTTTAGTGATGTTTTGTCTTTCTCTGCACAATCCATCCATTCCAGTTGTGATCTCTCGACTCTCGACTTTTCTTTTAGTATATTAAACAAGAGTCTCTTACGAAATGGATATCTTCCATTTTTGAAACATAACCTCCCCAATATATACGTACATTACCCTTTTTTGATATGTGAGTCGAACCAAGTTGCTATAAAACAGATATACCTTCATTGCCTTATGTTATATTCTGAAGACTCATGCTCATACTATTAAAACATATACGACTATGAAGACATAAGAATTCAATTTAACTGGAACAAGTTAAAAACAATAATAAAATTCATTAATAAATATTTGTATTTGAAAAATACAATCTGTTTAGAAACATTCCTTTTTAGTTGTATATTAAAACAAAACAAACTTTAAAATCAATTAATCCATTATCACTAATATATTTTGTCAGTATTTTTTTTTTAAATTTGTAAGTACTATTTACTGATTATTGATCATATACAACGTTTACTAAAATTAATATTAATAAATATTTATGCATGTCAGAAACAGAATTTATCTAAAAAGAGCAGCTACGTCAATTTTGTTCTGGTATCATTTTTATTTGGTCTATAATTTCATAACTATCAATAATATTAAAATATGTATAAGATTTTTGTGATTTATTAAAATGAACCTTGTTGATATTTCATTGGTGAAAATTAATTATTACTTTTAGCGAAAATGTTTTGGATGGTGTGATTTATGATAAGAGAGTAAATACCCGATTAAGTTTAACCATTTGTCGAATTCTAACTAAAGCAAATATCTTAAGTTGATAAAGTGTAACTATTACAGGGGGCGAGAGAACCGTTCTGTTAGAAGATGTATGACGTGCTTAATATCCTTCAAATTCAATTGTTTCCTATGAAATAAACTATTTCCGGGCGATTACTCTCTTTAGGCCATATTATTTGCTGGAACGATCTCGTTTGCAGACCGATGGTCATTAGTCTACATCCAGGTAAACCAGGATGTGGCATTTGGTGCATGGATCTTTTATATACTAAGTAATCTCCATTGGTATCCAACATTTTAAAATTACTTCACTCACAATGCGCCTGTCAAGGTCATACAGAAATGACAGCCACGTGTTTTTCATAACATGTTTGCTCCCAGCTTAGAGCATATGGATCAATCTCCGCAACGAGAAGTCGTCCTGACAGATTATTTTTCACGAGAATTGTTTGTCAGACAGCTATTCAATCCAATGGGCATCCAGGCCTGCATTTTCAATTTTTTTTAATCCGGCAGATTGGGAATCGAGCCCGTATTCCCCGAATTTATAGTCGCACACGCTACTAACTACCGGGGAGACGTTTTTTTGATATGCATATTTAGGTTTCCATTTTTTTATGCCATGTTTGCTCCCAATGTGTAGAATATGGATCTACACAGTGCGTAAATCCACTCCGAAAGCAGAGTTTATGGATCTGCGTAATGCTAAGACGTCTTGACAGATTATTTTTCACGAACATTGTTTATCAGACGGTTGCTAAACCCAATGGGCATCCAGTCCTGCATCTTTGGAGTTTTTGGAGATAGGTAATTGAACCCGCATTTCTGGATTCATAGGCGCGCACGTTAACCCTTACCCCAGATTTCCCCCATCATTCTTCTGTTTTGATTAAATTTAATTGATAAATTACCAGATAGATGCGGTAGTAAAGACATCAAGGTGTCAAGATATATCGTGTCCAGATGATACTTAGACGACAATTTTTAACCAATTTCTCAGTCTACTAGGTATCTGTATCTTAGATCTCTATTTATATTGTTATGCTGTTACGTGACTCAAACCAAAAATCTTCTATTTCCGATTTATTCTATAGTGCCAACAATTAGCCACTCAGTTACAGTAGACATTTTTTCATGTTTTTTAATACTTCTTTAAATATATAAATCCATCATTAATAAATTAATTAATAATATTTCACTGATCATTTTTGATAAAGCAAATGACTATCAATATTTTATGATGAAATATTACGTCCGTTTTAAGTTAACGTAAATAAATTATCATTCAAAATACATTATTTCAAATATGTTTCATTCATTTAATTGTCAATATAAAGTTACATGTTACTAGTATGAAATATTTCAATGTTCTTCAAAACTGAAATCTACAGTATAAACGAAATTCTAATGACACTTAAAACTCACGTAAAAGTAACGGAGGAGTCATAACAACGAGACGTAAAATGTAACGGAAATATGTATTACGGAAGAAGCATATTTTTTGTATTACAAACTACTTAGTCTCGAAAGCGCCACTTGGCAAAGCAAGATTTAATGAGTTTTTAACTCACATAAGTGGAGTGTTTTGTAAGTGCCTCTTTAAAATAAAGATTAATATCGACAGCATTTGAAAATAATGAAAACAACACAAAATCTATAAATGTAATGCTTATATAACTGAAGGCAACCGGATCGTTTATCGCCTGGTGCAGCACTGTTTTTACTAAAGCAATAAATATATATTTAGAAATATTAAAATCCGTTTATTAAATATTTTTTAACATACGTTTTCTTACCAGAATTGAATTATATATATGTAAAAGAGATTTTGAGAAATTCAGTAATGTAGGAGAAGTTACTTAATTAATAAATGATTGACCGATAAATAACTCTGTAAAAGACCGGTGGATGCCAGTAGAAAAAGCGTATACCTCAAGAGAGTCTCAACTTGCCCAATTCTCCAAGCCTACCAGTTTTTGAAGTCCTGTATCTATACTATAATATCGACGTCAAATGGCTCGTCCACTTATTGCGGATGCCTCAAGAAAGTGTTAATCTGTCCTACCTATTTTAACGCCAATTGGTTCACGGTTTTCAGCATCCCGTAAGTCTACTAAATACAACCTACATATGGTATTAAGTGGTGGATATGAAAGAAAAAAAACAATGTATGAGTATAGTTCTTCAAGTTGAAGTTGTTTCACATTTATAGCAGATGTGATGTCCAAAATTTTGATACTATTTTAAATTTAAAAAATACATGAATGTCTCACTCTTATATTTATTTGGGTGTATATCCCGTACACATGTTGATGTTTATATGTTTTTTCGGGCTATTAAAAATCAATAAATCACTTTCGTAGCGGACACAGTATACTTTATATTTGAGTGGCTATCATTCACGTCGAATGCTGTTGGTTAGCTTTTGCGTTTTGCAGTTCTGGAGTAATTTTAAAACGCAAGATCAGATGCTTAGTTAGTAAAACGACTCACCATTTCAATATAATTCAGACAAATAATAATGTTTAGTATTAGGAGGTATAACAAAATGTATCGTGATAATGCCTATTACACGGTGGAAAGCGGTGGGAGTAAAATAAATTTAGTGAGCTTCGTTTGAAATTACTGAATTATGATTTTGCAGTAGCTACTATATCATATTCTATTAGACAAGCTGAAGTCTTTAATCTTGATCGGAAAAAGTTTTATTAGAAAAACTGTCCTCAGATAAAAAAAAAACATCAAATTTTCTAGAGTCTTTAATTTTTTCGCGTAATTCTCTAACAAATGAAAAGTTTTCTTGAAAGGCTTGAAAGATAAATGTTTCACGCTATTTAAAGATGAAAAAAATAAACTCTTTTCAAAGATAACTGAAAACTAAAAGTTCTCGTAATGGCCACAACACAAGCGGGTGTAAATCAATCTCTGTCTTTGGACGGCATTGGGTGACGAAAAGATTTTTTTCTGTCTCGAAAAATGGTTTTCTGAAGTTTTATTTTGGAACTGTCATCTGCAAGTTGTCCAGAATTCTAAACGCGTGACTATTTTGGTGCCACGTCATTGACAATCTTCTTCTCTTAATGTTTCAAAGTTTACGCAAAGAGCTTTTAAAAGTTTTGACCAAACTTTTAACATTTTAACACTAAGTTAATAATATATTGCTTTACTATCACAAGGACTACCATATTTAATTGAATATGGGATATCATGAGTGTCGCTTAAGTTGAATGAGAAATGATATTGATTAAATTAAATTTTTTTAAAAAGATGAAAACTGAATAAAAATATTCAAAAAACGGAAAGAGACCAGAAAAGGGTTTCTCCTTCTCGTCATGGGCTGATATGCATTTGGTAAATGACACTTTGATAATAAATGAAAGATAAGAAAAACTGATCAGATTTAGGACACTCAGGAGAATTGTATTATTTCCGTGACAACATTTACACCAATATTTAAAGCAAGAAATATAACGTTAACTGTCCTATTTAATCTGGGACGGTTGGCAGCCTTATCTGACCTGCAATAAGTGGGTAATTCTAAAAAAAACTTTTTTCAGTAAAGCTTTTCTAATATTTTTTTTCATTTTTACTAAATATGTCTTCTTTTTATTTTACACAAAAATTAGATATTTTTTCACGATATTATATGAATATAAGAAATTATCATTAGTTTTAATGCAAAGAATATTTTTTGAATTTTTATAAGGTCCTTAAAATACAATTTTTTTAACTTTTTAACATGTGAATGTAGTAAAAAGTAACCTTAACGAGGAATATATTTATCTTACTTTACACTTTATTTGAGCGAAAACGAGACTTACTTTAATATAATGGTTAATTTGAATGAATTTTTTAATGGAACTCAAGTTTTATAAAACAATAA
Source organism: Rhyacophila evoluta (assembly GCA_022683975.1). Classification (NCBI taxonomy): domain Eukaryota; kingdom Metazoa; phylum Arthropoda; class Insecta; order Trichoptera; family Rhyacophilidae; genus Rhyacophila; species Rhyacophila evoluta. The sequence goes on along the minus strand of JAGVSQ010006641.1, from coordinate 4,477 downwards.
AAGAGTCTTGATAAATCTTGAATTGGACGTGAAAAAAGACTGTATGTGAAATAATGCTTTTTACTGGCAATAAATGGCATACTTAAATAAACATTGCTTCTCAAAGTTGCGCCTAAATATTTTAATTAAATAATACCCTTTTTAAAACAACTACGTATCAAAATACTGTAAATTGAATGAACTGCATAATTTACAGATTAAAATTATAATAATTAGATTTAAAAATACTCTTTTTCGTACTATCACAAATACTCATGAAAATACACTCATAAATAATAAATAAATTGTTACAATATAAACAAAGTTTTACTATTACAATAGATAATAAGAAAAACTGTATGAAAAGAATTGACTTCATTTGAAAGTTCACAGAGCTTTACTAAAGTTTCATATTTCTGCATCTTAAGCTTAACCGTAACTTAAGTCTGCTAATCAAATACTATGCGATCGTTGCGTCTGTTTATTTAGCTTTTTGAAAACTCGAAGGTTTTTTTTTGAAATTCTCTTCTCGATAAAATCGTACTTCAAAAGAAGATTGATTTAAACTAGTATTGACATCAAATAATCACAATTATCGGAACATTTCATTTCAAAAATCGATTCATTCATCAAAGTTGTAAAGTCTAGACAGAATCGTCGAATTAATGTCGAAATTACAATGCCGATACAGTATCACGTATTTACAATAGCAATTACTTAGGCACTTGCTCCGATTTATTTTCACGCTCCAGATATTAACTTGAAAACCTCAAAGTTTAATTTAATAATGAAAATGAGTAATGATTTACTTAGAACTTTCTTACATCCATCATTTTATTATAGGGCTGTGAAAACGAATGTTACTTGACACTTAATTGTATAACCCGATATAATAACAACATATTTTGAAATAATGATAACATATACAAGCAAGTTGATAAGTGTGCGCGTTGTGGTAATAAATTTTGGATGTTTATATCCTACAGCTGCCTAAAAATGTATAGTTCGTAAAATACATGATTGGAACCTTAAACAGCTGGCACGGATAGGCAATCCTCATAAACACCCATCTATAAAACCAATTCTTTATTTTATATTTTACATAAGTGAAAATGCTCAAATAGATTATGATCATTAATGAAAATTAACATTGGTATATAATGCAAATTAGTGATCGTTTCTTTTTTTTTAGTTTATTTTTATTATCTATCTTATATATATATTTTCTATTGTTTATTTTTATTACCAATTTCCGTTACTGTATATTTACTTTATAGTAAAAACATATCGTATTAGAATTAATTGTTTTAGACACCAGCTACTACTGATGCACAGGCAACGGTGCCATGTAGCATTTGTAAGTTGCTCTGTATTTATAAATTGTGAAAAACTAAATATTTTTTTTACTTAAAAATCCTTATTCATCGGAGACACTTAAAAACTTAAGACTCTTTTACAACGACAGTAACTATGCAAAAAAATGAGCCAATGTAATATTAATAACTACGTATAAAATATATCACGGATATAGTATGACTAATTTTGTATTATTATACTACTTAACGTATTATTTAATGTAAATAACTATAATTAAAGTTATGGAAAATTTAAACATTTCTGGATATTAACATAGGCATCAAATTGAAAAGTTTACGGAGCGCTGACCGAGAAGAAAGATATTTTATCGTCAGCCGATTGCATATTCGAAAAGTGTAATAAAAAATGCCGCCCGACAGCTTTCAAAGCCGGGGGCAAAATACAAAGCTTCTGAAAATTTTAAAAGCTCAACAAAACGTACAAATCGAAATAAAAACGTAACGTGTGTGTCCCGAAATACGTCGGCACCTTCAGGGAAATAACGCGAGAGTAATACAAATATATTCGGAACGAAAAATTTCTCAGCACAGTAAGAATGTGAATAGTGAAATCGATTTTGATAAGGAAAATAATAGCACGTTCACAAAAAATGATCAGAGAAATTTCGGGCTGTTTATTTAAAGTTTTAATTGAAAATTTTCTTCAACTGTTAATGAAAATTTTGCGTTATATATAAACCGTTGAAAATTGGCTCAATTTAACTTCTATGTTTAATTATTATATAAAGTATAAATAAATCGATACTCGTTGGCGATAACTTTGAAATATTCTCGAAAATTTTAAATTACGATACCAGGAAGTACGTCTTTGTACAATTATTGATCTACCAAAATTTTCAACTGATAATATATTTTATGAATTACTAATAATAATCCTCAAGAAATTTTATACATTTTTTTTTTTAAATATATCGGTTTACTTCTTGAAAGGTGCCAGTGAAGCTATTCACCATTCGTCTTTCAATAGCTAAAAATACGATAAACTCAATATAGGTAATTTGGATAATGAAGTGGTGCTCGGCTCGAACCAAATGCATATTGATAAAAGTCAAAAACAGATGCCTGCACCAACTACTGGGATTGGGGTGGCTTAATTTCACGAAAGACTCGGAGGCTTAAGAATGGATCAGGCAGCTTCTTTCCACGCAGCAACGTCTGGTTAAAAAAATTTAGCAGTTATGGTATTTGAACTTATATCTCCAACATCATAACAGTGCAAGCGCTAACCCCTCAGCCATTGGAAGGAGTATAAAAAATAAAATAATTTCTGGCCCGAAACAAGATGATCACAAAATTACTAAGAAAACAAGTGCAAAATACTGTACTACACTACCTTACTGAATTAATACCGCTTGTTTATTAAACGAAGAGAGACGATGCGTAAAAATAAGCTTTTATTATGTGGGTGGACCAAGGGAACAAAAAAGCTTTCTCTATGAATGGAAAAATGAAAAAGCTCAAGATTAAAACGTAAAAGATGATGACGTAAAATCTCCACATTCAGATCTAAGAAGATTATTTCCAGAAGTAAAATAAAACGTCATAATGCCATGACTAAACAATATGCTAACAAAATCACCATATTAAATAAATATCACAAAATATGATTGCTTAGGTCAGCAACCTGTGCCATTTTTATCTAAACTGGACACTCAATGTCAAACACATAGTCATCCATTTAGACACAGTCATACATCATGTATTACTAAGGGAAAATATTAATATGAAGAATAAATATAACGTTACAAAAATTCGTGGTATTTTTCATACGTGCCAAAGTATAAATATTGGGTTACGAAAAATAGATTCTTATACACAGACAAAATCGTCACAAAAAGAGTCTATAATAATGATTCCATGTCCCGTGATAAAATAGAGAAAACCTCCGGACACATGCTTTGAGTTCGCTTTATAAAAGGATTCCGGTGGACTCAAAAATTATTAGTTTTAAGAATAATTTTATTTTAATACTCAAAAGTTTTATTTTTCTCCCAATTCCACACAAGTAATGATTTATGTTCTAGCATAAAAATAAACATACTCGTAAACCTGTACAGTATTGCATCCTGATTTTTGTGTGGTCTTTATTTGAATAGTAGTATACATAGTAATCCAGGACGCTAGAATCTTACCACTAAGCTGATGGTCCAGCAGAATTGAGACTTTCAGAAGTATCTAAGAGACTTATTCAAGCCACGACGCGTGTGTAGCAGCATCAGTAGTGCGTGCCTCAAAATAATGCTAATTTTGTCTACGGGAATACAGCTGACTGATTGGAAATAACATATTGTGTAAGTCAAAAGCTTGTAGTTGTTGATGTATGCAAAATATCGAACCATAACGGCAATATCAGCAAATTGGTTTTAAATACAAAATACATACATATACGTATAACGAATTCTGAATGTTGAACGATAAATTACTATTCCATGAAATACACGTAGCGCTTTTTTCCTAGCCGTGAATGAAGCTCAATATACGTATTTGAATTGTATGGCTTTTGACTCTTCCGTTGCTAATAACGCACCTGTGATATGTATAATATATACAAATGGGTAGCTTTGCATCTAACACAACCCGTATTGTTTCATTTTTTTTCATGTAGAAGAATGGGTAGAAAACTGTATATTCATTGAGTAATTCATGGAGTAATTAATATTCCATGGTCAATCAATAGACGAATACGCTTATACTACGGATTTTAAAAGTGTGAGTCTCACAGCTACAGAACTAGACATCAAATAGAAAAATGTATTGACCAGTCGTGAAATATGATCAATGCAAAGATAAGTTTTTAAACTATAAACATTTATATACTACGAATTCGGATACTTTTGACATTGTGAAGACCCATATAATTCATTAAGAGCGATCATTCGATAATTTAAAAAAAAAAATACCTAGCACGTTGCATGTTCCACATTTAGAGAGATCATAGTTTTAAAAAGAATACATTGGAACAGGTCGCTAGTTTTATATAAACATAAATTGAAGGTCCAAAAAAAAAACGGATTGAATATACATATTTAAAAATACATTTAGAGACTTTCATCATTGCTTTATCATATAATTTCAAATTCTAAATTATTTAAAACTGGTAAACTTCCATATATGAGATCACT
>JAGVSQ010006640.1:0-16139 GCA_022683975.1 Rhyacophila evoluta | reverse complement strand
TTTGTTAATATTTATTATTATTATTATTATTATATCAATGTATCAAACTAATGTTAACTATAACATATAAGATTTAAGTAAATATCATCTCAATATTCGAAGAAATCATTCATAATGTACAAATGAAATTAAAACACGTAAAAATATACTTTCTAAATGCTATGATCATGTAAAAAATGTTGCTATGGTTATTATTATTTGCTATGTTATTAAAGCTTCGTTAAAAATGTCATACTATGGAATAAGTGATTTATTTGAAACGAATATTCCGTATTATTTTAGTTTGTATTTGATTCAGTGAAGACAATTTCACTATCAAACGTAATCTAAAATTCTTTGTTATAAAACAAATATGCATACCTATCGACCTACATCCATACTTTCAGCAAAAGAAACATTATTATTTGCTCTCCTTCATCGTCTCTAGGTACTGACTGTCAACTACCCTTTACGCAGGGCTAACACAATTCAATCTTACTTTTTGTCGCAAAATTTTGCAAATCGAATTGACCTTAATATAATTGAACCCTTTTCATTCAACAGTAGGTAATATACATTTGTCATAGTTTATTCGCTGTTGAAATGGTTAATTTATAATATAATTATCTAAGTGGAACACTTAAAGGCGATCCTAAAATGTATTATGTGACATATCGAACTATTATATCAGGACCGTATTTATAATGTGTAATACTAGCTTTATTAGCAGCCTGGGATAGATTCAAACTCATTATTTGTTGAAATTAATTTTATGTATCCTGATACCACAAATTTATATCAATTCTTGGCTGTATACAGTATGTATAGTATATTGTAGACCAGGGTTTCCCACACTTTTCTGCAGTGGAACTCTTCGCAAACTTTAATTTAAAAATTTAAAAAAATATATTAATTTTCACCAGATTTATAAAAAAATATTTACTAGTGCGGCTAGCCGTTCTGTCAATCTTGGCAACTGTCGCTAAAATGACGAGACTTGTCAGCCGCTCAAGTAAAAGTAATATACGCCATCTCTTTCATGCGCACGGTGTGAGAAAAGATGGTCATCCGCCTGCACCTAGATACTTGACGTCATAAACATCAGTGGAGATTGATCATATCATCATTCGCATTTTAATATGAAGTAGAAGATATTTAAATATGTTGCAGTGTATAAAACCTTTCCAAATTGTCGTAGAACACCTATTCAGTAGTTTGGGAAACCTTGTGGTGATGGTTTTCATAACTGAAATTGAACTAGAAATAGGAGTTATATTGACGTTGCTACTATTAACCGTTTGGGAAGAGTACACGTGACATACAGCCACGTGTATTATCGGTTTTATGGTATAGCAATGTTCTTTGCTCATTTTGGAATACAATATTGAAATATTTATGTTTCATATTTCTCGTGCTAGCTTGACAGTTGATATTTGATGTAAAAATAGCTCGGTATTGACTAATCATATGACAGATGCCTTATATCATACTATATTTAAAAAGACGGTGATAAAATGTGCCAACAAATATTCGTCATGTTTGACAATGACTCCATTACGTATGAATATTGTCGATATTTTTTCCTAACCCATTAATACAAAAGAGAAAAAACATTGGAAATATCAATTTATAGATATGTTTTGACGGACAAATAAAAAATATGCGATATTGAAAGTATACGGTTAAATGTGGTGAAATTAAATACTGTGTAAAGTATATAGATTTTTTATTATTATAATATTTGATTTCTCAATGTTTTATTAAATTGCATAAGTGTATTTACTATGCTGAGAATAAAGTCTGACGGTATTATAACACATCATAATATTATTGTAATAAAAAGTGTATTGCATAACCACTTCCAAAACATCAAGCCTCGTTCTATTTCATTTCGTATTGAAACCATTCATCGTGCTACAATAAAGTTAATATTGGCGATGTCACGTGACTCAAAATGACAGCAAAATACGTTTAAGTGTTTCTCTATTGTAACGGCGGCCGAGTTGTAATTACGGCCATTGTTTAGTACGTGGTAAATTACCTATTGAAGCTGTGACAATGGAGTAACATATAACCATCGATACTCGGTATTGTACCGGTTTGGTGGAATGGCAGGAATATCGTTGTATTACAGGAAAGTTTTGACACTAATATGGTACGTATAAATAACACATTCATGGACGAAGCGAAGTCTTTTGAGTGGATTTGCGAATAATTTATGTAATATGTGTCTCGGTTTGATGAAATTTATATCCCTACATGTGTAATATAGATAACAGCTTGTAGGAAAACCTCATATATTTAAAAAAAAATATATATGTAAACGCATGCATATATATGCAGGGAAATATTTCAAAAGTGAATTTATTTCACTGTGATAAATTTAAAAGAGAAAATTTTTATAAGCTTTTATTGAGGATCGTTTTGGACAGTGACTCTCTTTATTGGTATTTCTATCTAACCAATGCCATTTTTCGCAGCTTTGTCTCACTTCCGCACATTACATAGTAACGTAAAAACGAAATTCTAGCGCGGGTGATTTTAGCAACTCATGCGCCATTGGTTGGAATCTAATAATTAACAAGTATTATTTGTACAGAAGAGTCATATAGCACGCAAACCAGTAGAAAAAATCAATTTCAAAAATAAACATTGAAAAACATGTTATATGGTTATTTTATACAAAGAAATGTTAAGGCATAGTGGAATAAGTTCACTCTGGAAATACGTCCCTCACATATTCTCATATCCCTTCCTATGTAAAATATAAGGCCATTTTGTGGCGTCTCTAATCAGCCATCAATTGCTTTTTTTTGCTATGCTGGTTATGTCAACATCTTGACTAAATAATGCTTCTGAATACATTCTATTGATACGGAGGACAAATGAATGTCAACAGAGAAAAAGAGGAAAAGCTGCAATTATTACGGATGTACAGCCTAGGACGGATTACTTGATTACATGCTCTTCATAATTCGTTACCACTACGTCGACCCTTTTGAGAGACAGGTATAGGAAAATATTACATTTAATGTTGTTAATAATCAAGTAAATTATTGAAATATAAATAATGTCTGAAAAATATAATATCAATTTCGTACTGCATAAAGTATCGAAGTTACGGCTAGAACGTAGAGTTACTTCATGTTGTTGGCACTTTTCGCGTCCCTAACGATTAGTGGCTTGATGGGTGAATGCGAATAGAGAAACAGGTGGAAGGATGCTAATTCCTGTCGTACACGAGTCGCCTTGTTTGAGCTCCCACTTCTATTGTATTATATTTCCTGTGGACAATTTCTCGTGTATTTATTTCAGGCTTGAGAGGAAACCGATCTGTCAATGAATCAGCCGTCTAAAATAATGACTTATACACTGGAATCGTTTAGTATTAAACGTTCTTTATTATCTGTCTTTAAATTCTTGTTTATCGTCTTTATGTTCTTATACGTTTTTGTGTATTTCCGAATGTAATTTTCTTAGCGTGTGCTTAATATTTTATTTACGTTGTAATATCATATATTCAACGTTGCCAAACCGATAAAAAGACTATCGCTCTGTGAGTGGATAAAACTACTAGATTCCGCATAAACAAACGATTGATGGTGCTGATGTCTACACACACACACATAAAAAATTTACAGTGTGTCGATAGTTATTACGTACTGTTTATAAACGTAGAAATTTAATCTCATCGCTCATGTTTGTTACGTGATATCATACCGCTTTATATAATATACATCACGTGCTTTAAATTGCTCTGGCATATTAATTTTCTATTTTATTTTAAAGTAAATATATTTCATATTACAAGTGTTATGATTTGTTCGGACCGTCTATATCGGTTATAAATTTGCTAATTTGTTGACTCGTCTAATTTCCTGTTTTGGTTTCGTAAATTAATTAATTTAAACTTGTAACATTTCTGTGGGTTTTTACGAAATAACATTTATAAACAAATGCTTTTATATTCAACTGAAATGAGGTTTGAAAGTTGTGTGATTGTCTGGACAATGTTTTATCAGAAATAAATTTATTATAACTATTTTTATAGAACAATATGTATATACTGCTTAATTTATATTTCATGCTGTATTATGATTCAAGCCGTTGCCATGTTGCTATTTTAATAAATATTTTCAATTATTGACGATTAAAAAAATTCGCGTGTTTTCCAATATATGATACCATTTTTGTACGTATAAAATACGTAGCAATCTCGTCTTTCCGCCAAATTATCTAACAAGAAAACGAATAAATATTCATGTGCCGTCCAGTGAAATTACTCAAATCACTTTAAAAAAACAACTCACGCAGAATGTTTCAGTAATAAAAAAAACGTAAACAATATCTTATCATCTAATTACGAAAAAATTACAAGTGTTTTAGTATGTATATTTATTTGCTAAAAATCTATTTGAATTCCGTAGCTTTTTTCGATTTCCATTCGTAAACGATACATTTTTGGCGAAAAAGCCAACGATAAATTGCAGTCTAGTTTCTATATATTAATGTCATTCGTGCATTTTGATTGTATCGTGAATTCTGCATACAATAAAAATCGAGTTCAATGTTTCACACAAAAACTAAACTATGGCGAGCGCGAAATGTCACGCGTTGCACTTCACCGGGCCGGGATAAATTTATTTTATTATCAATACTCACGTAATTGAACGAAAAACAAAGAAATTGTTAACTTCCACTAAACGGGACACACGGCTAACTGACTAACTGGTGAATTGCAAACATTTTTTATTTATATTGTAAAATATATATGTTGTCACAGGCTGTACTTGTAACTCTCGGTACTTTATTTTTATATATTTTTTTCCCCTCCAGGGTTCATATATAATATTCTAATAGTATGGTATAGGTGATGTTCGATTGACATATTACAAATATTTCTTTTAGAGGTCTGCTGGCATTGGTAGTCTCTACCTGTGAGTTGATAGGATAAACATAGCATAATTCATTATGTATATTGTTTTCGTTTTTTATAATGCAATAGTTTAAAAATTACGTTGAAATCAATGAATAGATGTTTAAACTGTGATCGAACTTATTATAAACGCACTTTATTACATTGTATTATCGATAATAGGTACAATGAGATATTTCTACATTTGTGGTACGCGTATGTTGATTAGTAATATTATCGACCGAGGGTGCCTGGCGGAAATTTAAACCGGATTTTAAATTTTAAACTATCAGAATTCAAGCCTGAGTAAATCGACTATAATAACAACTGAACACATCTAGTGTATAGATATATAATAATAAAAAGTTCAATTATTGTAAAATGTGTTGTCATTGATGTGTAACTCGTTTTTTGCTTTTCGTATTTTTTTTTCTTGTTTTACAGAACTCGTGAATACTATGTATAAATCTATATATACATAATAAATATTTGAAAATTTTACGGGTTTTCACTTTTATAATCGAATCAAAATCACAATAAGAAGATTCTCTTTATAACATAATACGATAAAGTTATTTTGTATCCGAGCTTTTTCACAACGATTTTGTATCATTTATCAACCCATGGTGCGGAAACATTTTTTCCCTTCCTTTGAGCCAAGATTATGTTCTATTCATAATAAATATGTAAAGAATTTATTTTTACACGGGATACTGAATAAAATATGTATGTAGAATGTTTTGTTCTTTCCGTAATTTTTTACTTTTCATCGAAAGTTGTTGGAAAATGAATTGATATTTTCCGGCACAACGGGCTGAGTTATTTTCTACAGCGATACTTTTGTTGGAAGTCGATTACCATAATGTTGTTTCATAATAAGAAATTTCGTATATTTTAGTGTTTTTAAATGTTTTTTTACGCCCAGTGATTAGGCGGAATTTAACTGAGGTTATGTCAAACTATTATCAAGTGCCATCTATTGTTCGTGTTTTGTACTCGAATAATATTGGATCGTCACTTTTTCTTTAGAAAAAAAAAACATCCACAAACTAGCCGACTTTTTTATAATTTACTTTTTCGATATCTTGCTTATAGTTTAAAATGAGTACTGCATAATTAAATAAATACGAGTTGAAGCTATCTTGACTTTTTTAACTGATGGAACAAGTCTATATATTTATTTGTATTTTCAATACTGTATTTCATAGAGATATGGAGAAAGTTACGCATTTATACGGTAGATTTATATTTTTATAAAGTCGTACAACATACAACGATATGTTAAGTACGCAATTCGAATAAATGTATATTATATTGAATATATTGATACTGACAGCTTGAATTTCAATAGCTATCGAAACTGCTGTTGCATTTGGCTCTATTTAATAACCGATAATCACAATATTTTTTTTACCATTAATGATGCCAGTAAAACCATTTTATCGTTATAACATCTCGATGTTTTTTACTATATATAACACAGATTTACAGCTATTTTCATCTATTATATTAACATCAGTTGAAAACTCTTTAAAGTACGAAACCTGTCGTGATATATAATATAACATTTTTGTAATGTGTAAAAAAAATAATTGTTTATTGCGTTTATTATGATTATGAAAAAAATCTTTTTTTATTCGTAATATATTTACTTACTGAAATTTAAAACGCTTGACAGTAATGCAATACAATATTTGGATATCGACAAACCATTCATACGTATAGAGTTTACTTAATTAATTACTTAATGTTATATACTAATTTTAAGTCGGAATAAATTTATTAAAATCTCGAGGAATGATAGTGGTATAGTTGATTGAATTATTAAAAAAAAAACGGGAAATAAGGAAAACTTGAATTATATGTAGTATTCTCGTTTACAACACGAATCGTCATGGAAAGATACAACGATATTTGCGGTGTATAGTTAGTATCTGATACGTATAGTAAAATAGAAAAAAAACAAATAATAACCTTACTGTTCAAAGTTTGACGCCTTGAAATATCCGCAATGTTTACAGAATCCTCACAAACACTACACACTAATAGATAACAGAATAAAAAATATATATTAAACTCAAAAAGTTTCACTGATTTATATCAATCACGAGAAATTGAGTTAATGAAATATTGCACTGGCACGTCTGCATCGAAGGAGACGAGTTATTTGATTATTAATGTGCCGTGATGATCCATAGATCGCTGGATCATTGGCAAAACGTTCGGTGTTCGCGCGCTCGATCTCGAGTGGAGCATGCGCCGGAGCGGGTGTCGCGTTAATGTGTGCATAGCGCATGCGCAGTCGCCGGAGGCTCTCTTCTCTAGTCTTGTGACACATTGCGCGCGCATTCGACCGCTGCGACCGCCGGACATGCGTATCCGTGCATTATTATTTTCATTAGAGATTTATCATTCGTTTAAATATCGCGCTGGGAGATCGGCGTAAACAATGCAGGAATGATAGTTTTTTTTTGTTGTTTAGAAAACAATTTCTCAATACCCCATCACCGTAAATGGTGTTGCAATTCAATTATCAAACATGCAGGAATTAACACGAAACAATGCGAGATGGATTTTAAATGATTAAATAATCCCTTGGGCTTATAATGGCACCTGACAACAAATAACAATGGATTTACAATGATTTTATTAATACAGTAGAATCTCGATATAGCGGACTAATGTGGGTGAGGAGGTGTCTGTTAAAGCCGAATGTCCGTTTCATAAAAATAAATGAATGCGTTTATTATTATTATTAGATTCAAGATTTTTTTTTACACTTTTAAAGTGTGCTGTTCTTTTGTAATCAACTGTCTAAAATTACGAAGATGTTATGAATTTTATTTGCTTTTTCATGATGCAAGCCATGATGTCATACTCATGTCACCTTCATCTAATTTTGATCACTGTCAAATATGGTCTTCGTCTACTTCTTCTACTTTTGTTCTACAGAAATTAGAAATTTCTAACCCTTCTAAAGCTATATCTGCATTTTGTCCATTGGACGATTTATTACAATCATTTCCCGATATATTTTTACTTATTTATGGATATTTTGTCCGTTATATTGATGTTTTACTGTACTAAGTGTCATTAAAATATTCAACTAAGTACTCGATCGTTTAAGCTATGTTACTTTTTCCTTTAGAGCAGCGGCTTCCAACATGCGAGCCGTGTTTTCTGGAGGAGACTACTTCCAGGGTAGGCGCCAAAATTTAACGTATCGATATTATTATATATATTGAAAAAATAAAAAAGCGGGGAGGCGCGGAAAAAAAAAATGGGAAAGTGTAGTAGTAAAAAGGTTAGAAACCGATGCTTAACCGATGACTAATGGAATACACTGGATTATCTTAGTGCCGGATTTAGATGTGTCTCAACTATGGTGCGGTTGAAATAATGTGTTACTAAAGGCGATAAAATAAACGAAAAATATTTATAACGTTTCGATTCACGAAGAAAAAAATATTATAAATCATTATTGACTGCATACTTTTAATAAAGTTAGAAATGGATATGAATGATATTAGGAAAATATCGATAGAACTGTTTTGTCCCTAAACAGATGAAGCGTGTTATTGGCCGTTTTCCGGCAATGTCTCCAGTCTCGTCTGTTTGTCGCAAACTCCCACCACTGCTTCAGTTTTATACATGAACCACCTTCGTCTTCTACTTGTATATCGACTTACATAATCATATCGACTGTTGAAAGGAAAAAAGACGTAACCCACACAGAACAAATTATAGCGAAGGCACAAAAACTTATATGTGATAGTTTTGGGCTAAAAGCCAAAATATTAAATAAACACAACCTTGAAGTGGACGAAAACTAAAACTGTTGTTTTATTTATACAATCTGATATGAATTCAGTAAGTTATATAATAAAACCCAATAAAATTGATGGGGTGGAGGTTCTTTTTCCTGGTTTTAAATTTGACAGTCTAATCTTTTTCAAATTTCAAATCTAAATTTAGGTACCAATTCGGCATGTGTAGAACGTGTATTAAGTTGTATACACTGTGATTATCCTGAAAAACTATTCGGAAAAAAAAACTGGTACATACTTAGTTTTAGTACATAACGTTTTTCATAGTAAAACAAAAATATTTTAAAGTCTTGTTTGCGATAGTCACTTTTACGAATATTCCAAATCTGAAATGACCGATTATGTTAAATCGCACAGAACATTCAAAACTCATGATTTCAATCTAACAATGATTTCATGCTGGTTTTTTCTAAGTCGATTTTATAATGTTCGGCAAAAAATTGCGCTTCTTAGACAGTGGCTAATGCCATGATGCAATATATTTTATTAACCTTGCAGTTTTTTGCGACACTGGACACTGACGTAAGAAATCTCTAAGTAGGTAAACTCAATTTCTTTTAAATGTTGATGATCATTATCTTCATTCTCATATCTATTAACTGTTTTGCAATACACTTGTAGATGAAATCAGCCGGAATTATAAATTGAAATATAAATATACAAATTTCAGATTGTACCTTTTTTATTTTTGTATTCTAAATTCACATCAGCAACTTGTAGTCTAAAATGTAGTCACACAAAAAAAATTAAATGTTTTTGTGTACATAACATAAAATCATAAAAATGTCAGACACCATTGTAAATAAAGAATACGTGAAAAATCATAAAGCACGATGTTTGTTACAAACTTATTTGTTTAGCGTATAAATAAAGTATTCTTTTATTTACAACTCTATTCATTATTTGAAAGGAACAATTCAATTCAGTAATATATTTTAAATCTATTGATGAAATTGTACTTTAAACGTATATATATGATATTATCAAATGAAATCAAATTAAGAGATACTCGTATATTTCAAAGTTGTATATTTGTTTAAATAACGGTATGGATATACAAAATCATTTCATTCTTATGTTATAATATATTCGTATGCATCTTCAAAACCAACGAAAAAAATTGATTGCAAGTATGTATACTTATTTGTACTACTATATGGCTTGGTTCTTCAGTGTAATGTTTCAAATAATCAATTTAACACTTAACCTTCGGGCTACTTTTGGCAAATTTTTAAAATGCGCTTTTTGATGCAGAATCAATTTATCAACCTCTCAATATGATATTACAGCTTATACATTTATCACTTAAAACTAAGATATTGCTGATTTTTATGAGAAAAACTTTAATAGAGTCGGCATCGACATTAATTAACTTATTTAAAATTTACAAAAGTATTTAAAATGTTTTATCCGGACTGAAAAAAAGTAAACTAAACCAAAGAAAGACAATTTCGGTCGAAACATAATAGTCTATGGTAGGATAATCCCAACACACTTTTAATTGACATTAGAGCGAGAAATATTTCGGGTTTAATTATAAAAATGTAGCAAAAGTGTTTGACTACAGTTGGCAGTAAAAAGTTTTAAAGCATGAGGCACGAAACGTTTCGAGTCCGGCAGATAACCGCTGGAGTACACAATCACGTAATATTTCAGGTCCCTCAGGCGAAGTGTTAAATGAAATTCTGCTCGATTACTTACAAATACAATACGAAATGTTAGACGTATTTATTTACGTAATTAGTTGATTTAGATATAGAAAGATATTTTGCAGTATGTTTGCCTTCACTTGCAAAATTTTAACATGTGATTTATATATTCACGTTGAATATTTATGTTGCATGTCATTTTTTCATCAACAAATAGGGTGTCGATGGCTGTTCAGCTATCCAGAACGACACCTGGCGGTAGTGGTAATGTACTCATTTCTATAAGGTGGGGATTCACGGTTCAGTACTCGTGTGCAGCTGTTATATGTTTTGATGATATTGATTTTTTTTTAATATCATAGCTATGTGGTGAAATTGGCTATTATATTTTACAATACGGTACTATATTAACAGTATTTTATTATGATATTTCTATGGATTCATAAATTTTGAAAATAGTTTTATAATTTTTTTGTAAATAAATATTATCTGATAAGTTACTTCTAAAATTAGGTAGATTTTTTAAATAACTACTAAATGTGCCCAAGATCCACCGTCCATATTTCTGGTCTTAATCACGTGTATCATGGACATCTGATATAGAGAAACGATTCACTTTATTCAGCAGAAGTGTCTATAGGAGGTATATAGAAATGCACTTTGGATTTAATAGTATTCGTATAGTATAGCACTTGGTACATCCAAAATTTCATTTGAATAGTTTGCACCTGGAAACAAATAGTTTTAACGAGGTACCAGCAAACTATCATTTTATCAGTGATAGGTTAGGTTAGGTTATCGAATTTAACTTTCTTACTTATGTTTTAACCCACAGTCGCTTCAATTGAGGTCGTCCTTTTTTTCATACAATTCTATTTGCTCTATCTAAATCATTTTCGGAATCTATTTTTTTTTTATACCATGTTCACTCCCAACATAGAGCATATGGATCACAGTGTGAAGATATCCACTCCGAAAGTATATAGATCTCCGCAATGTGAAGACGTCATTGCAGATTATTTTTCACGAGAATTGTTTGTTGAACAATTACTCAATCCAATGGGCATGCAGTCCTGTATTTTCGGATTTTTATCCGACATATGGGGAATCGAACCCGCATTCCCCGAATTGCTTGGCGCGCTCGCTACCAACTACGCTACCGGGGAGACAAAACTATTCATTTCAATGTGCGCATTATAAATATTTATTAAAACAAATTAATCAAAGTGAAAATATTTTTACGTCAATGTAGTGTATTTGTTCAATGTTAAGATATATTTTTCAATATTGTATAGCTTTATTTTTAGTAAAATGTATTTGTCATTAGTAGAAATTATTACTTGAAATTGAACAGTATCTAAAAAGTGCGAATAATTAAAAAGTGATATTTACTATTTCAGTATAATTTAAAATGAATATTCTGTGAATACATTTTAGCCTAATCGCCTGCGGTGTTATTTCGGCATGACACTATTTTCACTTTCCGCCGTGCGAATATTATGATAATGGTCAATGTTTTAGTCGAAAAAACTTTGTTCCATGTCCATTTTGTACGTGTCAAATAGTGCCACGCTACGGCGACAATGATAACATCGCGTCGACTAACCTTCACAATGAGCCGGATGATTTCGAAACTCGACAACATGGCCAACCTGCTCTGGATAATACACATAATTAATTTATCACACGGAAAGCGAATTTAAATAATTGCTTAATCACAGAGTTGCGTAAATAATTTTGACAAAATTTCAACTTGTAATCATTCACGCTTATTTAATGTGTGAAATAATTAAAATTTTAACATTTTTATACTTGTAAAATGGCACAAGAGCATCAATGTATCGACCGTCGAAAGAAAAAAGGACGTAACAGTAAGTAGAGAGTAGAAACACAGGAATTGATGCAGAACTTTCCGGTTCTGAACCATTGTCTGTGGAACTTATGCCTTCGACTTCTCGATATTCACTAACGATCACCCGAGAGAAAAAGACGGGAATTAGCAAATTAGAAAATGTAAAAATAGTACTAATAAAGAATGTGGCGATTGTAAAAAACCACTTTGTGGTTCTTGTAATATAAATAAAACACTTATATGTAAAAATTGTACATACATGTTATATTATTAGTATTCTACTATGTTCAGTTCATTATTAGATAAAGTTATTTCAATTTAATAAATCATTTTCTAATTATATGACTACATGCGGTCATTTGAATTTGACCGGCCGCCGTCTTCGTAGGTAGGTAATTTTTGCCGTCTTTCTAGTGTTAATTAATACACGTTCTAACAGAAGGGTGTAAGCTGAAAATGCCAAATTATTGTCTAAATTTAGCTTTTAATTTGAAAAAAAGGATGCAAAATTTGCCATCAGGAAAAAGAACTTCCGCCTTATCAATTTTAATTGATTTTTTAAAAATATCTCGTTAAGTTAATATCATTTTGAGTGAATAAAACATCAGTTTTAATCTTCATGCACTTCAAGGTTGTTTCTATGTAATGTTTTGACTTTGGCCCAAAATCATTAGATAAAGGTTTTTGTGCCTCATGTAAAATTTGTTCTCTGTAGGTAACGTTCTTTTTCCTTTCCACTGTCGATATATATGTGTCAATGATAAAAAAGATTACAAAAATAAAACTACACTTTGCAGAGCGATTTAATCCAAACATCGAGGTTCGTGTTCCTGCAGTATTGATGACGATATTGTATATTATTAGCTATTTTTTAATATAGTTATTTTTTTCTTTGGCTTGGTAATTTTCATTGTGGTACAGTAAAATATTCCGATATGTAATAAAGTATAAAATGAGCAATAATCTTGACGTAGGGGATCTTTATCAAGGATCAATAGATTAAAGAAAATATACTACCTTAAATTTAAGGTCGTATAAACCATCAGCATGTAATATTCTTATGTACTCAAACTAATGACTCATTCGAAGAATTGCACTTAAAAAGTTTTGATTGCATCTTCGACAGTAAAAACTTCCTGAATAGAAGAGAGTTTTCTTTTACTGCCTTTTAAGGGTTGCAATTAAACAAATCAATTATCTTTCACATGTCGATATCAGTTATTTTTAGAAATGTTACAAATAAATTTTGTTGAATTATGCTAAGTGTTTTTTTAATGTCCTCTGTGACCAGCGGCCTTCGTACCCGCTCATGCTCCGCTAAATACACAGCAAACAAAACCGATCGACGTTGACATAAATGAAGTCATCTTTCTTTAATAACAACCAACTCACGCAAATGTCGAAACTCCTCAATTAACGCTGCGAACTATTGGCACGTTGTTGTCAACGCTAATAACTATGTCTGCCATTTCACGGAGAAAGTGGACCTGTTCGGCTGGTTTCATTTTGACTGAAACAAGTTATTTGCCCAAGGCATGCTAAATCATTGTTTTCAACTAAGAGTTTACAATATTATGTTATAATTGAGTTAAACACAATGCCTACACAGTTCATTTGGTGTGTTTGCTATATTTTAACTATTATTGTTTTCTTTGTAACACCGATATCACGCCATATATATATAAGTCGATGGTAAAGTAAGTCCACTGATAAATGGTGAAACATGTTTATTACAAGTTTCCACCCTAACCTGTGCTAAGATAGCTCAATGTGCATTTTTACGTTGGGAAACATATTATTTCAATGTGTATTTACGTCTCCCCGGTTAACGTAGTTAGTAGCGTGCGCACCTCTCAATCCAGGGAATGCGGGCTCGATTTCCCATCCGGTCGGATTTTTAAAAAATCTGAAAATGCAGGACTGGATACTCATTGGGTTGAGCAATTGTCTTACAAACGATTCTCGTGAAAAATAATCTGTCAAGACGTCTTCACATTGCGGTGATCCATATATACTTTTGGAGTGGGGTATATCTTCACACTGTCTGGATCCATATGCTCCGCTTTGGGAGCAAACATGGTTTGAAAAACTTAAACCATAGATTCCCAATCTTGTTTGGCCTACCGCCTCTTTTTCGAAGAAAAAATACTCAAAATTGCTCGCCGCCCCCTTTAACGTTTTGTTTATAGCTCGCGTTAATTTTTTTTGTTAATTCATTCGGAATTAATATTTCCATCTCAAGTATAACGCCCCCCCAAGTGTCTGAACCCCCCCCCCCTCCAATGCTTGGAAAACTATAATTTCTCGTTTTTTTTAGTTCGTGTAATGTATAATTATTAATTTCTTCTATAAAACACCGCCGCCTCTTAGATCTTCAGAACGCCCCCGAATTAGTTTTGAATCCACTATCGCCCCCCTAGAAGGCTTCAGCGCCTGTAGGGTGACGGTACCGCCCACTTTGTGAACCTAAGACCTGACCATAGTTTGAAACATCCAGAATATCACAACGCATCCAACATACACTCTAATATATCACATGGTTTATTTTATTTCCTAATGGCTCGTTATTTACAAAATTTTATTTTGACTATAGTTGTCTTGGAAAGTATTCAAAATCACAATTTAACCTTCTCGAGATATTTTTCCCTTTTCGATCGAATAGGTAGTATATACGAGCTTTTAAATCCTTCATTCGATTCAAATATATGCCTTTTAAAATATTAAAATTTATATTAACTACTTTAATATATCTATATGACAACTTCTGTAAAATCGTTGGTCCAATATTCGTGTATTTAAGATGTTTACTTTTGTACTTTGTATCATTTGCGAACCTTGTTGGGCGAATAATATTTGATGGATCAATAAGCAAGTTACTTGAAACATATATGT
This sequence comes from Rhyacophila evoluta, assembly GCA_022683975.1. Taxonomy (NCBI): domain Eukaryota; kingdom Metazoa; phylum Arthropoda; class Insecta; order Trichoptera; family Rhyacophilidae; genus Rhyacophila; species Rhyacophila evoluta. The sequence goes on along the minus strand of JAGVSQ010006640.1, from coordinate 1,025 downwards.
ACGTAATTTAATTCCAAGAAAAATATTTTGAACAAAGTGATAATGAGTGTTGCATGATAAAATTTTCATTATATTTATTTAAATTATCGAAGACGTATTGGCTTTTTCAATTTAAACTGCTGTTTATATTCGAGCATAATTTCAGAGCCGTACCAATGTTAATACATCTATTTTTAATTTTGTCAATTGTTATTCTTTGATGATATAATAACAGTCTGTTTTATTTCGTATTGTATAACTAAAAAAAATGGAACTACGCAAAATAGGGTGATGTATATCCATGTTTCCATGTGTATTAAAAAGAATAAAAACTTTCACTAGTTCACAGTGGGTCGTATGTCAATCATGTAATATAACTTATATCCTATCTGTCAGTTTTTAGTGGTTGGTGACGTATCGGTGTCTCCAACGTCTAATTGGTACTTCAAACTTTGACAGTCTTCCGCTTGTTTATGCTTTAGGGACTCGCTCACAGCGTCCAGCCAAGAATATTGAGGCCTAAGAAGGTCACCCCTAGAAATATGTGTAATATTTCGTAGTCAACATTTTTTTACTTATTCCAAGAAAAACTTTTTTGGTAAAGCATATTTACGTGATGGGAGTAAAGTTTGTTCCATCGTGATAAAAACGGGTTTTCTTACGCTTCAAACTATCCAAAAATAAAATGAAAAACACATTAGCTGTCATTTTAACACAAATTGTTATAGCGTATCCGAAACTTTAAAAAAATGTAATTCTAAAACTATTTCACGCGGTATTTTTCGACCTCTGTATTTTAGACATGAAATGTATTTTTAATTCCAAACTTAGACAAGTACCCTAATTTTAATTTAGTTACACCGAACTCTCTTTTTATACGATTTCAAAATAACTTGGTGCTTTATTCCCCATTTTTTCTCGCTTAAATCCAGTAAATCCAGTAAAGAAATATTACATAGGCTCTGTACTTGTATTTTTCAGGATCTCTTAAGCTCAGATATTTATGATTGAGTTTATTTTGTAACTTTTGAATATTTTTTAGTCAA
>JAGVSQ010006639.1:0-16140 GCA_022683975.1 Rhyacophila evoluta | reverse complement strand
AATTGATTTTAAATTCTGAATTATTTAAAACTGGTAAACTTCCATATGTGAAATACATATGGAAGTTTACCAGTTTTAAATAATTCTTTATTATTTCACATTTTGGTGAAAATCTTTTTATTTTTGCGTGTGAAAAAGTAAAACACAGCATTTGGTACAATATTTAAACGGTAGTAATATTGTATATAATTATATTTATGAACTAGATGTCTGTAATAAAATAATACTTATGTCAACCAAAAATGTTGTGTCTAATGAATAATTTTAAAAAATGTGCTATTTGTCTGTGTCCTGTTAGAGAGTTTTATTAAAAAGAAAACGGCATTGCGTTCGAAGGGTTAATTGCAAAAAATTGGTACTATAATGCAATCAGAGCAATGTTAACGCTTGCCACTTCCAACAATAAATAAATATCCAATAGAATGTTGGTAGACTTGAATGGCCAATAGTGAAGCTCGGTGCTACAATAAGAATGCGACCACTCCACCATGCAATGCAACCGTTAATTATGGGCATTCCGTGAAGTTAACCCACCAAGTACTGCCTAGACACAGTCGTAAATACCCAGGTTTCGACATTGCCTGCTACGCATGTGCTACCACGACCTTTATTCGCGTAAGCATTATTATTGTATAGCTAACTCAGCGGTGTTGACATTTTTCGTAGTAAAAGTGAAACATTGTTAGTTATTTTACAATGTAACCTGTTATCTTGTACTATAAAGATAGTCCATAATAGATTACGTTGACAATAATGGTTTGTATTCAATGTCGCGTGTAAATTCTATCACATTATATAATTGTTTAAATGTTATTAGGCAGACATTTTATCTTGCTTTTCCCTCCACCACCCGCCACGTCTCCACACCCGTTATACCGTGGCGTAACGTACATGAGACGCTCTTCATAAGTGCCAGAAGTGTCCCAAGAGTACCTTCCCACGACTTAAGTTGGCAGGCACTAGAGTGTGGGTGACTTCTCTTTGTTGTGAATTTCATATTCACCGTGAGATTTTGCAATTTTTTTAAAAGCTAGAAAATTATCCTTTGTAGTCGCAATAGCAGATCGGTCCGACAAAGGGTCGAATCGGCTTGAGAAACTCTTCCCTTTCAATCGATACGTGAGGACACTCCTAGAGGATGTGATTCTCATTCTATATTTCGCCACATAAGCAAGTAGGATATTCTATAAGATATTCCATAAGCTTGAAGGCAAAATCACCGTGACCGGTTAAGAACTAGGAAGTCCATGGTCAATTATTCAATTTGTCACATACTTCGTTTTTGAAGTGGGCGTAAGGACAAAGTGAGTGATAAATGATTTTAAAGTTTTTCAACTTTAAAATCTAAATTAACTAAACTTCGCAACTCTTTTAAATTTATTGCGCAATCTATCAAAACTTGTAAATCAATTATATTTAACTGAAATTTTAATTTTGAAAATAAAATATTATATATATTTATATATTATGAAGATTTCCTCTTAGAATACATAGCGTTACTGAAGGTCTCTATAAATTTTAAAGTAATGTGTCTTCTGTAGCTTGGTGGGTGGCAATGTCTTGATAGCATACAAAATTATAATCGGTACAATGTTGCTATTATGAAAAATGAACGAATCTGACACATGCCAGAATTTATTATTATTATCAAAACCTGATATTGAAATAATAACGCAGTTTATTACGTACCATTTTTTTTAATGCCGGTGTTGCCCATTACGACGAATTCAATTAAATAAATGTATTTGTATATATTATATTATATGCATACTTGTTCGGTTTGTCCAAATGCTTTTATTTGAAATAAACCTTGACTTGTATAATATCTTTTTCTATACTATGAATCGTAATCGGTAAAAAATTAAAAATGGTTTAAATAAAAACAGCAACAATAAAATCGTGAACCTGCAGTGGCAAGTTAACCTAGATTAAAGGTTTTAAAAAAATAAAGATACTTTTCTGGACTCACATTACTACGTTAGTACTAGGCTACGGATACCAAAACTGTTGAAAATTCTTAATCACGTTGATGTTTGTTATTAGTCTCTATTAACCACTTGCTGGATGCATTGTTTTGAAAAAATCTTCCAAAAATATCATATTTTTTTAATTTGTAAATTTCTTTAAAAAGGTAAATAAGAAATATTAAAAATAACATTTTTTTATTTCGAAATTGTTTACATTTTCATATTTATGTAAATCTAGGAAGTTGCACTGTCAAACACCTAAAATAACGAAAAAGTTATTTCGGACGCATCCGTTTTTGAACACTTTCAATACCCGAGTTATCTCGGGCGTGTCCTTTAAGTGGTTTTAAGTATTAAAGTAACATGTATGAACACCAAGGGCACGTCGTGCTAATCACTAAATCGTGCACTGTACAAGGGCACTTGAATATGAAGGGCGTCGTTTTATAAGAAAAATGGAATTGATTCAACAGTATTCGATATTTGTTTAATTTAAATAGGACTTACGATGGTACTAAATACTTCGATGGTAAAAAAATACTTCGAAAAGGACTAGCCAGTTCAAAATTTGCATGTTATAAATTAGCAAAACGTGTAAGCAAATGGTCCAAAATCTTTCTACACACGGGTGCCTCCTACTCACGGCGTGGCACTGATAAGCACGCACTTAAAAAGGCTTGATAACTTTCGTAGAGCATTATTTATTAAGACAGTTAATATGAGTGACTCGCCTTTTAAGACAGTGGCGTTTTTGCTTTTAAATCCTTCATTTGGTAGATAATATCTATGATAGACAAATTGGTGACAAACGCATTAAAACAATATGCATTCATAATTGAATAGATTTTTAATAAAATGCTAGATTTCGTCTTTGATTAAATAAAACCAAATCTTATGATCTGAATACGCCTACGAAAAATTCATTAGAAAGCGTATTAGATTTTAAATATATACAAATGTAAATTATAGCCCACACAATCATCTGATATGGAATAAAAAATATCTAAAACGCACCAATAAAGAATTTTATTTCGTACATTAATAATGATAGTAAATTTGATAATAAGCATGCACAGTTTTTAATAGGATCATTTGGATGTTTTTAGTAAGATTGACATTTACGTAGCTTAATGTTCTATATTAATAACTTCTTCTTTTCCATAATTACCTACCTGTCTTCCATTTAATTCACTTCATCAAAGTCAGCCCAGAAATATTTGAAATCTCGGACTAATAAATTTATCTTACCGATGGATTCGTACTTTATATTTATTTGCACCGCATACATTTTATAGCTTTTTTTATCCGAATTTGCCTTTGATATCATTAAACTCATTCTCAATACAAATTAATTTTATTCGTCCTATTATTAATAATTTATTAAAATTTGGCTGTATACAATATTTTAAGTCTCGTATCGGTGACGTGAAAAATTGAAAGTTATACAGTTCTCCTAATAATAGCATTCAAAGTAACATGTTTAAATTTCAAGTTATCAATCACTTTTCATCATTTGGGAGAACCTTATTGTAACAGACACACGTGTATTTCCTGCTTTATAGTATAAAATTTGCTTCAAATATTAATATCGCATGTGTCTTTTCATCTAAAACAATAGTTATTGCAAAATTACGATACGGTGGTTTCCAAAGTTAAATTTTCCAAAAACCGTTCATTGTTGTTTATTAAAATGAAAAACAAAATTATAACCAAGAGAAGGAAATATTTTTTACAAATGAGTCTTTCATGGTAAGTTGCATCTTAATTGCCGGGTATTTTAATTTAAGTATCTTAATAATTCTTATGGGTGTTTGGCTGTCTACATAAAAAATATAAATGAGAGAGCGATAATTTGGAATTTCACTTTCTTACTTTTATTTTTTATAAATTATTTTTATAACATATCGTGAACGCCGTAAACTTAATTTATAATACTCTTAATGTGTTATTTCAATAAAATAAATGAATTAAAATGCGTATTTATAGAACTGGAATCATAGTAAATACAATAACGTTAATATAATACTAGTATGTAGTATATCTTTCCTGTGATTTTGTGTTTCTGAAAAAAAACATTTTTTCACCACGTCGGCACACATAGTATCGGCACACTGGCATGCGTGGCACACCAGTTACAGAGCAGTAATTCTCAAACGTTTTTGGTATGTGACTCCCTTTTGAAATTAATATCTTGGGGTGCCTCCCCCGCCCCAATATTTTCTCGGAAAATATATTATCAGGTACTATTTATTAACAATACTACTTGTTTAAAGTTTCTCGTTTTTTTAACTCGCGTAATGTATGTTCAGTCTGATTACGACAAATAATCTGATTGCGACTTCCTTAGAGTTTGTTATACATCCCCAAATTTTGATTTTGCGTTTGTGCCTCCCTTAAAAAACCTCCTGCCCTTCAACGGACCAACATAAACCCAAATTGCTATAGAGTACGAACTTGCATAATCAGTATAACTCAATAGACATATAATCTGAATGGCAACTGGTACAAAATTTATTTTTCATCCAAATGCCTCTACTCTAAGGTGTTTTTGTTCAGCTGATTGCATTCGAGAGATGCCTCCGTAAGTCGCTGAATTCCGTGCAATGGAATGTAGTTCGAGTTAAAACACGCAAGAGGAATGATCTCGTAAGATATCTAAAATATTTTGATTACTATCGTACCAGCTGTTCGAAAAGTACACAACTGTATGTACGATTACATTACAGCTATACTAATAACAATAATGATGAATATCAAAATGGTAACTTCACTAATATACTTACTGTTATTATTAGTATTATCTCTTTCTCCTTCTGCGATATACGCTCCCTGTACGGAGCATATGGCTGCCACGTGGCGCCTCCAGGAATCTCTGTCACCCGCCAGTCGTTTTGCATCTTCTCAGGTCATGCCAACATTTTTCAGTTCCGCTGAGTAGGTCCTATGGATGGTATCTGCTGGTCCTCCAGGACGCCGGAATCCTACCGGTTGGAAGAATAGACAAACAGGGTTCAGGCTCTCTGAACGCATCCGAAGTACAGGTCCCAGCCACTTCCAGCGCCGCTGCATGATTTTTAAGATGACAGGAGGGTGCCCCTCCGCTCCCTTATCACCACGTTCCCGAATAAAAATTCCCGAATCTTCCCGTTCACATAAAAAATGCAGATCCTGCGAAAGACCCGAGCCGGTCTTCTTCCTAGAAGGTCCTATGCGGGCCAGACACATAATTTGATGTGTCTTCTCCAACAGAGCCATGAATTCAACAACGCCCTCGCGCGCTATTTCGTGGACTATGAGAAGGCTTTTGAAATTCCGCATCGGCCTTCATTATGAGGGATCCTGGAAGTATATGGGATACTACTCAAGATTGCCTAAACACATCGCGAATAAATTAATATTCCCAAATAATGTTACTATGAAGATAATTACAATACGAGTACATTTATACTAACACCCGACTTCATCAGGAAACCTGAATAATGGCTTCATTTTTATTATCTGTATTATTCGTCTGTAGCAAGAAAGTAATATTCTAAACAAGTCACCGACATTTATTTTTAAAAAAATGTAATGGCTATATATGTATAACCGTATCTATCCAGGTGCTATTTGTTATAAAGAAACCTTTAAGCCATTACGTTAAATTATTTCATCTCATTCCTTACACTCTCCATTCAAATAATAATTTATGAATATACCAGATATTAAGAATAAATATAAATATACGGTTATAATGCGTTAACGTTAAATGTATATTCAAATATTGGATATAATTCAAATGAGTACAATGAATAAAAATTTATACGTCAACGATTATTGGTTAGGGGCGAATCCCAAATTAAAATTAGTAACGGTAATAAATCAAATATAAATTAATGTAGAGATGCGGGGTTATCAAGTATTTACCGTGACATAAGTAATGACATTAAATGCACTATATCAAACATCACCCACGTATTTATTTATTAGAGTTTGTTTAACATTGACATTATATTGTAATGCATCCAGGGCCGCACCGTGCTAGTGTGCAGATTGTGCACTGTGCAAGGGCGCCTGAATATGGCGGGTGCCTTTTTTATAATAACAATGAAATAAATTTGCCAGTATTTCCTACGTACAATTTTCGAATAATTTAAACAAGTGTACAAAAAAAAATACATAATACTTAGAAAAAGACCAGAAAATGAAGCATGCGCAAGTTTTCATTCAATAATTTATTTTTATGTGTATCTTTACAAATACTTTTAAAAGAACAACATACTAATTATTTTAAGAAAGGCTTGGGGAAGGGGGGCACTGAAAGCTTTTTGCACAAGGGCGCCTCCTACCCACGGCGCGGTACTGAATGCAGCGACTCTCAAATAACTTATTCATACTAAAAAATATTTGAAACATTTTACAAAAAACAATATGTAAACTTTCATATTACATTATTTCATAAATCGACATATTAAGACTATGTATAATTCAACGATTTGCATGTGTTTTTTTTTACCATGTTCGTTCCAATGGTGGAGCATATAGATCTACATGGTGTAAATATGTCCATTCCAGACATGAAGTATATTATGTATTTTCGCAATTTGAAAACATATCTTTGAATCAAGCCTGTCAGCTATGGCTCTGAAGCGTGCTCACTGATCTCTCGGCCATCAGTTATGATTGATACCTTATAATGTTGTTTCTTTCAGGTGTTGGCAGCGGTTCTTCCCCCGGGTTGTGGCGCTTTGGACAACAGCTCATACAGCGTGCGTAGAACCGTGCGCAGCCTTCCTCCTCACCCCAACAATCACTGGTATAGATATAATCTATCTCTACTCCTATAATATAAATATTATATATATCATAGACTTACTTTAGTTGACATATTTAGGTTTAAAGCATATTTTCACATTTGTATGCACACGGATGACTTCATACAGTATCTAATGCAAATATTGTGACGATGCATACTACACCATAGAATTATCATTTAAATAAAGAATATCTGCTTGAAAAGCTTTCAAACAACTATTTTTTTCTAACTTAATTGTTTCACTTATTATTTATGTTTGGGATATTTAATATGAAAGCTCTGGGACCAAATTTGGTACTCTCCAGCTTTTGTCGAAAATGAGTTAGATATGTCATTGTGTAAAACAGGCAATTCCACATATGGCAGTAAGTTTAGTTTTAAAAAAATAAGGCTCTAACACAGTCGCGGCCAACTTATGGCGCACGAGCCAAATATGGCAGATTGCAGTTATTAGAAGTGGTGCACTGAGAACAGATTCTGTGTAGTTTCGTAAGAAATTAGAAAAGGCTTGAAATGTATGGCGTATCTGAACTCGTATGTGAAAAAAGCTTTGTAATAAAAGCAGTATGGAAGAAAACGCTTATCTACATTGCAGCTGACTTTATAAAAAGTTGTCACATAGTCAATGTTGAATTCCTTGACGAGATAAAAAAAGAATTTAACCAAAATATGGTGTTAATGTTTCAGGGACCACGAGGACAGCCCGGAGACAAGACGCACAAGGTCTTGGCTGACGACTCGCGAGATGCAGGCGGTAGTGCGTCGCGAGGGGGGTGAGGGGGGGCCTGTTGATTGCTGCCCGTCTGTCTTGGAGATGGTCGAGCCAGAGGGGGGCAAAAACCAGCAAGACATGTACGTGGAGCTTTACAGAGATGGTGATAATAGACAAAGGTATTTGATAAAATTCATTTGACAAAACTGTTTCCATTAAATGCCAGGTTAGCAATCATCATGAAACTATAGATCAGAGTGAGTCTTGACTTTTTTAAGCCAACTCCTCCAATTTTCTATTTTACACCTTGTTACTGTTGTTAAAATGTCATACATTTATGTCTGCTCCAATTAACTCTTGATAGACTTGCCTTTATCTTTTTTTTTGTTTTTTACATCATTTCAGATTTTACGAACTGTCATGCCGTACTGATGTAGAGGATAAACCATGCCGTTTCGTTGACCGAAAATTGTATAACCAGTCCAAGTGCGTGCAGAAGTTCTCATACACGTATGCACTGGTCCGAGACTCCAATGATCAGCATCATCACCGGCATCAGCGAAAACAAATGCAGTTTCCTTCATTACCAGCAGGTGGATGGATGCTGGACTACATTCGAGTGAGGAGTGGTTGCGCCTGCGAATTGCGAGCTAAGAAACGGCAGAAGAAACCCCCCGAGAGGAGATCCCATCCCAAGTTAGATCACGCCGCCTCCACCCGTGAATCTTCCCTTGAAACCTAGCATAGCTCTCTTTGTTACGTTGATGGCCCATGTCCTGCTTTCGAAACGATGCCACGCTAGTGATACATTCCTGTTTGCTTAGCACTCACTAAAGGCTCATGACAGCAATGTGTCCATCATCCCAGAAACGAAATCATTTTTTTAAGCTTTTAATCTTACCGAGTAGCATCAGATTTGATAAAAAAGAAGCCATTTTAGAATTTCATTTTATGGTAGCCAAGTCAAAATAATAGTAACACTAATTATAAGATGTACAGGTGGCCCTCTACTTTGGCACTAAATTGGTTACTTAAATGTGTGTAAAAGTTGAAATTTACCAAAATAACAATGCATAATAGGACTCGGTAATCTTTTTTATGGAACTGTCAAGATATTGCTGAATACCACACTTTTTTTCTTTTCCTGAGAGAGTTTTATAACATGCCATGTCTCTATCGATTACCCTATGTACTTGAGATATATGCTTTGTTTTGGGATCACATTCATACATGATAGCCAAAAAATTTTCAAGATGCATGAAGGCTTCATTCAAATTTTTGACTGTCAAAGTCTTGAAAATGTCAAACTATAAATTACAGTACAGCAAAATATTAACACATTATCAATTAAAGCGAACATTATCAGAAAAAAAACGAAAAAAAAAAACAACCATTGAAAAATGTGCAAAATAGCGAATTGTGCGAAAGTCGAAGGCTGTCTGTACTGTCTTAACTAAAACATTTCATTTCATTTGAAATGATTCATAGTTTTTTTTTCATTTGATATTTTTATCACATTTAACCTGGCTTAACCCAACTTAAAAAATATTCATTTACATTAATGAAACCTTAACAAAGTGTTATGTGACAAAATGTAATGCAAATGCACCGGATTGAAATCCATAGTGGCTCCTCATTAAAAATAATAAATCTGGTGCTGTTCTAGTATTGCCATATACCTCTCTCTGTCATTTTTTTCCAAAACTAATCTATGCTTCATCACTTCTAATAGCCATAAAGATGCAATAGAAAAACTCAATCAATATCTATTTATTATGTTATTCATGTTTGATAGATGGATTATTATTTCAATCATGAACATATTTTCAGGTAGTATAGTGGATCAACTATAATTCAATGTAATATAAAAATTTCATGTAAGTATTTGCGAAATTCTTTATCTAAAAATATGTGATGATATTTTATTTTGATCATTCTGTGACCCCATAAATTATTCTAGCTCATTAAAAAACAATCCTTTTTAAATGATCAGAAAGTCAATCCAAAATTGCTATCAGGAAATATCACGTATACATTTACCAATCAATCATTTAAAAACTGTCAAATACTTTGGGGAATGTTTAACATGATATATTTTTATCCTGACTGCGTGCTACATGATTCTAAAGATTTATATTTTTTATCAAGCAATTTGACGGCGAACACAAATTATGTGATTTCAGTTAAAGTTGACATAAATAACACCTCCGAAGTATTATTTTTCTTTAACATGAAAAAATATTTCTCCCATCTGATTTCATGTTCAACAATGTGCATTGTACACCATACAACTATTGATTAATCTAGGATAGAGCTTATATAAAAGAGGGCAGTATTTTTTGGCCTTGAAAGGGTAGGGGGTGGAGCGGTGAAATTCATCTCGGTGTGGTCCGACAACAGATTCCTAGTCAATGTCATTTACCGTCGGTCAATCTGATATCAATTTCTTGTGTACAAAATATTGAACACTTAACAATTAATTAATATTATGTATTCAGTGTTTATTTTAAGAATATTAATATCATTAAGTTTATTTGTATTGTTTTTTTACAGTGGTGCTCCAAGTTAAATATTTCTGTCATTTATGAAAGCGATGGCAAGCCTTTGTTTTTAAAGTGAATAATTTAAATATAAATTTAGTAATAACAAATTTAGTAAAAAGCTATTTTAAACTGACAATGGGAACGAAAAAAAACTTACTCTCCATAAATAACTGGCAGTGTCTCTTTTATTCTTGCAGTCTTCTCATGCATGATTAACTGCAGGGAATAGTGCGTTTACATGTCTTAATTATGCCAACTTCCTTCTGTTTACTATGAATGAAAACATTAGACTTGTTGCATTCTTTTTAAGATTGTGTTGATATACAATCTCTCTTTTCATGCGATCTTAAGAATATTTTGGTTATAATCCAAGTCAGTACCATTCAAGAAATAACGTAAACATTTCACCAAATTTCAAATCATTATAATATACCACCCTCCATGGATAATTAACAATGTGTATTGTTCTGATTTATAGATCACAGGGTTGAATACTTAAGCTGTATTAACTATCCATAGTTTTTCAAGGTTGCTTTTTTTTAATAAATGAACTAACAATAATGTTGCCATAGCACTACTAGATTTTCATCAAATATTTGATGTGATATGTGTGTCATGGAATTTCCATCGCTGATTTATAAATGACGAAGGAAATATTGATCTATATGTTTTTTTTTTAATATCTAGTATTATGTTTTGTGACATTACTTCAAAAAATACATTATTATAATGAAGATTAATGATGTCCGCTTTTGATTATTTACTGTAATGAGGATGTATATCCAAAAATGCAATTTTTGCTGAATAATATACAATACACTAAGCTTTTAAAATTGCCTTCTTATAAGCATCTGAAAATAGTAATATGCCAATTAATAATTAAAGAATCGATCTAAACTTTCTGGCAGTAAAAGGTTAATGGATTATAATTTATTACTCTATAAACAATATTTCAAAACTGATGGATATAATAAGTTTCTTAACAGTAATTTAAAGAGGTAGGAAAAATATTTGACTGTATATTTATTTATTGCTTATAACTTTTATCTGAGAGAATATTAGTCTTAATCTTGTTTGATTGTTTTTTTTTCATTATTTTGGCAATATTTAATTGATTAAGCTTGCTTCCTCAGTTGCTAGTATAATTTTTGAGAGTCAATTTGTGCTGAATTTCAATGCATTAACAAGTGGATTTAGATATTTCATATTTGTTTATGTTTGTTATTTTAATAAGTTAAAAATTTCTTTCACAATTTTCAGCTAATTTCTGATCACCTAAAAATTCTGTGTTTTTAGATTAAATAAATAATATGTATGATAAAGCATAATAGACACAATATCACAAGAAACAATTTTTATTTAGTAACGTATGCGCATGAGACCATTAACTGACTTCTCAGATACAGTTGTCGATTTAATAACTAGATTCAGTACTGTCAATTTAAGTTAAAGTAATTTAAAGTTTCTCATACTATGTATTTGATATTGTTACAACCATGTCAGTCCCAGTGTAAATATTTAAATTTTATTGTTATATCTAAAATATTTAAGTTTCTGCATTCTTAATTAGTTCTTCATAAATTAAGTGTATATTCATTGCTATAATGCCTCAACAGCTGCTGTTAATGCTGTTAATACAAAGTGTTACATTTTAAACCAAAGGAGATACTACATACTTTTAAGATTTGTTAAGAATATTACATATTTCATACTAATATGTCATTTTAATGTCCACTACTCAAACAATCTTTAAGATTCTTGAAATTTATGAGCATTATAATTTTTTAATAAATTTTGCTAATATTATTAAAAATGTTATTGTCCTCTGCGGGCTAACTTTATTATCAGTTAAAAGAGTATCAACGATTCAAGTGATTGTTGTTATTGTAAAGGAAAAATATAATATGATAATGTTATGCCACACAAAGAATATCAGTACGTAAATATGTGATTACTATATTACTTGATAATTCTCTAAATGTCATACACATTGTTTTTTTTCATTTAGATTTCATTCATGAATTGAAATTGGCACAATATATAAAATGTATATCTAATCTGAAAATTAGGTGTTGATAGCATACAAATGTGTTGTAATATCACATTAATTGACTATGATCATGCTATTAAATGTCAAACAATTACATAGTATAACTCACCTTAAACATAACTAATAATTTTAATTGAAACTGTTAACAATGAACGTTCATAAAAATATTTTATAAATTATGCAATTGAATCACAAATTCTCAAATATCACAAATGATTGCTTCATTTTCTTCGAAGTAACTATTTCAAAAACACTTTTTAATCCAGATTTAAATATGCACCATGTGTAGTTAAAATATATCTAAATTAAATGATGAAATTATAATTAAAATCATAATTTATTAGGTAGATGTCTACTCGGTACATTTAATTATTATTATAATATTAATTTACACGTGTTGTATTTCTAAAGCTGCTAATGACAATAAAACTGCTGATTTATTTTGTATTATATTTTTCTGTACATTGAGATATATTTTTTTTAGGTTATCATTTTTATGTGTACAATGTATGTTCTATATTATTTAACATTTGTAAGGCATGTCATGTTTTTCTGAAAAGAAAACTAATATATTAATACTGATACTATGTATTTACGTAAACAAATTGCAATGCAATAATAATGAATTACTTTTATAATAATATGCCACAAAAATACAATATCTGTGTAATACGGTGAAAAGATTTCCCTAGCAAGAATTTTTACTTTTGCACAAAAATGATTTTGAAATGCTCTTTAAAACAGTATTAGCACTAACAGAGTAAAATTCAATAGATTTTCAAGTAATCAATATATCCCTGTTTTCACATAATAGTTTCTATTTCAGTTTTGTTTTTAGAACCCATTTTTAATTTGAGCTTGCACATAGATGTCTAAACATTGTGTTATTAATGTAGATGAGTATATTCAATTTACTGTAAATTATTGTTAGTAAAATATATTCTGTGTGACAATTTGATAGTTTTCAAACTTTACCAAATTATCATTATGTATAAAATTCTGTAACATTGGTATCTCAATCAAGTTGTTTTCATTAAATATCACTGCATTTCTTTTGATCATTTTAAAAATCCTCTAGACATATGAATATAATAGTTTTTATAATGTCATATAATATTTTGAACATTCCATCATTTTTTTATTTCTAATTATCCTACAGATTGCCTGCACTAAAAAAAAATCATCTTCAGACATCATCAGACAAAGTATATAGATTATTGTTTTTCACCTCCAAACTTAATCATGATTAAATGCAAACCTATGGTTGAAAAAATTTAAACATTAGAAAATTATTTTTATTTCTTATTTGTAATTATTGCAGTTGAAAGTCGTAATTTTACTTTAAACAATAAACGAGGCCATTCCAAGACAGGAATAATGTTCGAATATCCAGAGCTCTAGAGTTTTATGACGCTGTTTAAGTATGCTAGTATTGTAAAATAAAATTGCATTATTGCATCAGTGAAATCTGATTGTGTTATTGGCTGGCCATTCTAGATTTATCAAAAAGATGTTTATACATCTGTGAAGTGAGTCTAAAGTTTACAGTTACAATGCGTAGCGAGTTTTATATAAAATATTACACATATTGTAATTGTAGACCATGGATTTATTTGGCTTTTGATATTCATGCACATATGCAAGAAGCAAATTTAAACAGAATCACAAATTGGACACTGTATATTCATAGTAATAAAGTTTTAATGTAAACCTGCAGCAAAAATGTTCACAATGCCACGTTATACAATATTATACTGTTTGAAATGCTAGTACTTATCAAAGATATTTTTGTAATAATATTATTTTTATAGTGTATTTGGCATTTCTTTATATTTCTATAATACATATAAGTATTCTATAATTTATAACATAAATAAGGATCTGATGCTAGGCTTAAGTATTCAAATTATTGGAATAGTTATTATTTTTATTCCCTATATATAAGATCATTAAATATGCCATTAATTTTCTATTCAATACCTCTCAAACTAATATTATTATAAACTTTGTTAAAATATAGATATAACATCACTATTCAATAATTTAATTAATCTATATATTTAGCATTCAGATTAAAACTAATATAAAGTATTTAGACAATAAAAAATGTGCCATTTTGTTTTTTAAAAAATATGTATGCATGTGAAAATGTATAAATAATATAAGTCTCACAAGTTCAAAAACACAAAAGTATCAAAAAATATTTTTTAAATTGTGATTGAAATAGTTATTTATTAATTTCGTTATTTTATATTTTGGAACATACCGAACTATTTGCCACATTCAAAATTATAACTGATGTATGTCGACATACCAATAAAATTTGATTTTTTCTGTTTGATGTCACTATTGTTCATCTGCTGTGAAATATTGTTTTCAAAAATGAATAATAAATAAAGATGGTAGTTAGAGAATGGTTTGAAACCTTTTCCGGTAAAAGAAAACGTTTGGTTATTAATTGGTCCTACAAAGAATCTCAAGAGAAAATACTGTAAGAAAGAGCTCAATTTAGTGGAGTATAAAATAAATGTCCATTTTTAATGATACCATGCTTACCTACAAATTAATTATTTTTTTAGTAGTAATAATACATCATTTTCTATGATAAAAAATTACACCCTCAGTATTACAGAAGTATCTCTGGCTACATAAAAATATTCTCGGGAAGTATATTATTTCATGGTCTCTATTCATTGAAAGCATTCTAGATAAATTTATTGGGGGTTGAATTTTTCAACTGAAAGATTTTATATAAAAAAATATCTTCCAGAGATAATCTATAATAGTATGTAGAGGTCGTTTGTTTGTGTAATTATTATATTATAAAAATATATATCCATTTTCACTTAAGACAATAATTTATTAGTGTAAAGGATTGAAATATTACCCTTTATTCTATGTTATAAAATGTTACCTCATATACCTCGATCATAATAAGAATACATGTGGACATTCACCATAACTTTTGAAAAATGACAATACATTAGATGGAATGCCCATTTTATGATAAAACGCTGATTAATTTTTAAAGATATTATAAATTCTCTTAGATGATATTATAATGTTATAAAATACTGAATCTGAATCGTGTTAACAAAGAAGAAATCATAGATATATAAAAATCTTAAAGAATTAATGAGAGTTAATTAATGTGAAATCATACAGTTTTATTTTTAATTATGTATTAATGTCAGATAATCGTACAATTGGAGTAAGAAAATATTATTGTATTATGTTTATAAAATAATACAATGAATGTTTTCTGTGTGCTTAAAAGATTGATGTTGTGGAGAATATCTTTATTGAAGTAAAATCAAATGCTAGCTTCTTGATGCCATAAGATGTGTCAGTAATTTATAATATAACTTGGCTTATATTGAAATGTATATATATACATATTATTTAAAAATAAAATATTGTATTGTATTGCACGCATAATGCATTTTTATTTTGTTAACTACCATTCCCATTTCCTTCTAAGATAGACACTTTAAAATTGTATCAGATTGGAAATAGTAGATTTCTGGAATCATTATAAAATAAAAGGCAGTGTAATGGTTATTTTCTTTATTAAACCACTTAAGAAAGAAACATTAAAAAAACATGCATAGTTGTTACAACGCACTGTTAAGCTAGTTATTTTGAAGTTTTATTTAAAGATCTATGAAATCATACATTTTTGACTGGTATTTGGAATTGTATCTTTCCTCAAATTTCTCTTTTCCAAATGTCTGGATTATCAATTATAAAAATTCTTGGAATGTTGCTTAATTGTAAATGTTCTAAGAAAATTATCTGAAATTAGCAGCGCAACAATAATTATCTGATGTCAGTATCGGAGTAGAAAAGATAAAAACATAATTATGTAACGCCATTAACCTAACTGTTCTACTTTAAAATTGCAAATAGAAAAGGATGTGTGACGTATATAAACTAAATACACTCAGCCAGTGACATAAATTATTTGCAGCCTGTGATATAAATTCAGTGCGAAGTTTATTGCATATCGCCAACAAGCGTCACAAACATTCAAACAATAACAAACATCAAATTAACCCAATTAAAATACAGCT
>JAGVSQ010006638.1:0-16140 GCA_022683975.1 Rhyacophila evoluta | reverse complement strand
GTCAAGACGTCTTCACATTGCGGAGATCTATATACTCCACTTTCGGAGTGGATTTTTTCACACTGTGTGGATCCATATAGTCTACTTTGGGAGCGAGCATATTTATACATACTACGCTCATGAAAAAGCAATACATCGTATGCCACATGGTACAAATTTCACGAAGATGAAAAAAACTAATAAATCACTATTACTACATCAAATTCCGTTTTTTTTTTTTTTTTGAAATTTCACAATGAAATTAACTAATATTTTTTAATGTTGACATTGAGATTTAATGATATTCATTGTACAGAGTTATTTTCATTTTTGCTGTATAGGATACGAGGTATTGTTTTGTCTTAGAACGATACATGTAGTAACTTATAGTTTAACTACTTATGTGTTATGCAATAAGGATGTCACATTTTTTATACACATATGCTCCAGAGGTGGAAGTTGGTTTTATATCCATAAATACCCCATGGTCCATCGGTTTAAATATATGCGGATCACTATGAGATTTAACCGCAATATTTCCAGAATCCAACACAAACAACCTGACGTCAAAACTAGTTATATTATAACTATGGATAAATTTACGATTTTTATAATCGTATTTGGTAGATGGCTATTTAAAGTTAATTTCTCTAGGCGTGTGATGGGCATTCGTAATGTTGTATTTTTTCGGTGTTATAAACAAAGAATTTTACTGATGGTTAAATATATAAAAACGTGTCGATAGACGACTGTATCATCGAAAAATACGTTACTGAAAATATTTTAAAAGGAATTCTTCTCAAAAATAACTCATAACTATATCGATAAGAGTAAAGTATGCAGTTATAATCTTGAGCTCAAAATTCTTAACCCAAACAAAAACTATAATCTAAATTATGAGAAGAAATTTGTCGCTTGCTTCACGGTACGCAAGCAAGTCCAGGAAATATTTGTACTCAGTTTTTTATTCTTAACTAGTTAGTAAAAAAACATCTATCTTACTTTATATTTGACTTGCCTTGGTAACAAATAAGATTTACTTACTTATTTCTGATTGGTACAGTTTCGTTAAAAAATTGATGGTTAAAATAAAAATAAATATAATGTAATTAATAATAATATGCAAAAAGCTAAGTGCACTTTTCGAAACAATGCATTAAACTTTTAAGGCCGTATAATTTACGATAATTTAAAAATGCATTCATAATAAATTTCTTTAGAAACAATGTCTTCTGTATTTTAAGGTCAAGGCATCCCCACTTACAATGTATTGTGTGCTTTTGGTTTAATTTGTGGAGGTACCAATTGAAACAACAATGGGAGGACATGATAAATAATTTTAGTATTCTTAAAGATAATGACACTTGTCATTTTAGAAGCCATTCCATTTAAGAAAAATGACAAACGATGAATGGTTTAAAAGCAATAACGTCACACATTTCCCATAATATCATTTTTATCATCATTTTTAAAAAAAATCTTAAGTACGCTCTTAACAACGTAGGGTATATCTCGATGACTTTCCACAGTGTGGTTATCCAATTTCAATTTTTTTAAACTATATTAACAACCATCCATGTTTGTGAATCATATAAAACAGAACATCGCAAGTTTAAAACAATGATACATTTTTTAAATATAAATAATTGCAGGAAATATGTAGTTGAAGCCTAAATGAAAGACTCCATCCTCGAATAAGTTTAGCAATTGGCTGACAATAGATATGTCATAAGTTTTCAATAAGTTTAATAATCTGTCTTTAATATCTTTAATATATTATCTTTTAATCTAAGTTTAATAAAGACGTGTCTTCACATTGTAGAGATCCATATGCTCTACATTCGAAGCGAAAAAATATTGTGGATATTTATATATTATATTTTTGGAGTGGACATCTATTTACTATCGATATGCACGTGTGACAATTTCGAAACGGACAAGATAAAGAATATTCATGTAAGAGATCTGATAACATATATATCTATGACGTGTGACGTAAAGATGTTCATTTACCAGAAGTACATGTCAGGCGAAAGCACATGGTTACAATAATTAATTATATTTTTTGATTGCGATCATTTGTTATATGGCTTGAACGTTGCATTATATTTATGTGAATCACTTGTCATGTTATAAGCCTGTTGTCTAAGGCAATTACAATGTTGTGTGGATACTAATCACGACATCGAAGAAAGGTTTCCACCATAAGATGGACGCATAATAAAGGTAATATAGATAAACAGAGGCTTGGCAGGTGAAAGGGATATAATTATACGGACTGGAAGGTATATTTAGATCCTTTTTGCGACAATGCTTGCCTTGAACGCTCAGCGATTACAATTTCATTCGATTTATACAGACGTAGTCAATGTTTTACTTCATTTGATACATTGATACATCTTCAGGTAACACTATGTTAAACAACGCTGTTTCGACATAACACGGTTTTAAAATTCAAATAGATATTTAGTGTAATCGGGTACTTAAACAATGCGGTTTCAATACGGTGTAGTCTTGAAATTCAGGTGATAACTTTAAATAATCTTTTTTTCTTCTATCATGTTTGCTCCCAAAGTGGAGTATATGGTTCTCCGCAATGTGTAGTCGTCTTAAAGAATTATTTTTCACGAGGATTGTTTGTCAGATAATTGTTCAACCAAATAGGTATAGTATAAACAAAAACAACGCGGTTTCGATAAATTGCGGTGTTGAAATTCGGGATAAAACCTCGTATAATACGGTACTTGAATACGCAGTTTAGAAATAATTCTTTCTTTAAATTCAGTTGGTAACCTCATATAATACAATGCAGTTTCGATATAACGCGGCCTTGAAACGCATGAAATAATCTCGAGTGATACCTAAGCGGTATCTAAATAATACGGATTCAAAATAACGCGGTCTCCTCATTCTCAAACTTCCATCTTTTCACTTTATGTATCTTTTAAATACTTACGTATGTTAGCGTTTAACTTTCCGCACGTGTAAAAAAACAATACACTATTAACACTCAATTATAAAGTCATAAATCTTTAATTTTTCTTTTAATCCTTGTGCAATTGCGAAATTTCAACCCGCATACTTCCAGTAAAGGTGTACGCCGTTAAAACCAGGAGAACAATATTAAATGAATGAACCAATCAATTATTAATTCTATTCTATCGTACATTTGGTCTTATCTACCTAATGTGCGCAAAATCCACCCGCCCCATCCTTACACTTGGTCTCAATCAGGCGTATCCCGGAGCTCTAATATCGAGAAGCGATCCACTTCATTCGAGGGGAATGTCCTGGGAGTAAATATAAATTACCCAAGACTTAGGTTGCCACGCAATTAGTCTTAACCTGACCTACCTATCAGCATATTGTTCAAACCGACCAGCCTTCGTCGTCCTGGAATATCGCTAAATATTATATACACAATGTATTCAGCAGAGTTACGGGACACAAGCATGACACAAAAATTCTTGGTGGTGGTATGTATCATCAATTATCCCCCACTAAAAGATCGGATATGTTAGAAGAAGAATATATTATGTTATAAAAATACCATTCGTCATACTATTTGCACTTACGAAGCGTATGCGAAAAATCGCGTAATTTATAATATATTAGTTCATATTAGATGTACAGTGCATGCTGCAGAGACCACGTAGTATCTGTTTTAAAAAACCCACACGGAAGTAGTGCAACAGCTATTGCATAATAGGCAGGTTGTATCGATTTGCAGACTACCGGAAGTGCAACATGTAACGGACACGAGGGGGGACTCTCCTATAATCAGAGGTACGCGCAGAGTGAAGCGATGAAGAATATATAATGTCACTAATCAAATGTGTGATAGTTAGATGTGTTTTATACATTGTAATTGAAGCAAATACTCTGGATACTGTTACATGCGTTTTATATATGACTGTCTTTACTATATAGATTCAAGATTATTTTTATTCAAATCAATTTTATTCATTATTTTGTTACAAATTTATTTAAATACTCGGCTGTACACAATATGTTTATCGTCTTAATAAGTATTAGCGATAATGTTAAAAGTTCAAAGTAAAACAGTTGACTTAGAAATGGCAGTTAAAATGATATGTAAAAAATTCATTTTCGGAGAAAATATATTTAGAGGTAAAAAGTTAATATGTATTTACAGCATTTGAGATATTCGCAATGCGTGTAAAATATCTATATCGTTTTTCTTATACTGTGTATGCTCCGAAAGTGGAACATATCCATCTTTCCCGTACGAGGTATTAGCTAACCCGTTTTTTTCTCACGATAACTGATTGTCAGCTAATTGCTCAAGCCCATTGGACAGTTCTGAATGAGTTTTTCAAAACCTTAATGCAAATATGGTACTCGAGCCTGCAAAGTCAACGTAATGTCTCGATTATCAAACAAATAGTTATAATAGGCATTAACCGATAGAATGCAATGTTTTAGATGATTGTTTTTATGGAAATCAATTTAGTCTGGCCCTTGCCTCGTACGCAACGTCATTTTTCCATATCACAAACTACAAAATTTTTCTTTTTTTACCAACTCCTAAAGTGGAATATATGGACACCGCTGCCTCCGAGAATTCCTGTGTTAAACTTGCTTCCGCTCAGGTTATGCCTGCATCCCGTAGCTCCACAAAATACATTCTGTATAGTAGATGGTATTTAGAAGCCTTCTAGGATGCCAAACACCGGTTGAAACATAAAATAGATAGGTCTCTCTTGTGGCATCCCCACTATGTGTATTTTATATTCACCTTAGGCAACACCTTGTGTGTGAATGCAATTCGCTTCACTCTGTGTGTGCCGTAATATATAAAAGCTTAAGCTACACATCATAGTGAAATAGTGCTGCATACATTTTACAGTTGTAAGTCTCACAAACTCGTGTTTTCTGACGTAACAAATAATTAATATCAATTAAGAGCGTTACTTTGCATTATTCAACCTATTGCACTCTTTACAACCATATCCGCTCTACATGTGTATGGACGTTAATGCTCTCCACAATCAGAAGATTTATCTTGGCCGAATATTTTTTTAAATACAATTATATTCAGCCAATTTCTTGAGCAATTAACCATCTATCCCTATATAAAACAGAAAGCAATATATTACGTTATATATATACACTGGTTCCATAAAAATTACTCCCCTTTAGACCACTTGCTATACTTCTCTTTACATACACTATGTCTGTGTATACCGTGGGCCAACGAAAGTGAGACACTTCTTAAAGTGCCAGTCTCGAAGTGTCTCAGAAGCAGATTTCTAAGAACTCTATGTATCATATTCCTTTTCAAAACTTCGACGACAGAAGATCTTGCTTGCCGTATAAAATACAGGCCGTCCCAAAATTAGCTAATATTAAAAAAATATTGCCATTTTTTCTCCAAAAAATTTTCACTATTTTGAAAGTGAATTTTAACAACATTTATGCGTTTTTCATTTTGTACCTTTCGATAATTAACATAAAACGGCAAAAAAAAAACTATTTTTTCAGTAAACAAAAATTTGCGAGAAAGTTTAAAATGTCAGCTCATTTTGGGACGGTGTTCATATTATAGAGATATAATTGACGTACTGTTAAAAATTATACAGAATCTGTTTATTAGAATGTGGTCTGTGAACTGATATTTTTAACGATTTTACATTCTGAATCAAAACAACACGATAACAGAAAGTAAACAAACACAATAATATACGATTTGAATCGAACCGGTCCGCAAATTACCACGGAGAGGCACACTATCTCCGTTTCCTGTGGGCCAAATGCAAACCGGTATTCGCCAAATTTGCCCAAGACAGTTTCGTAACATGTTGATGTAATGAATTTAATTTGTAAGTCAGTGATGTGTTCAGTGTAATTGTGAATATTGAGCGCGTAAGAGATAATTAATAAATTAGAAAAGGATAGACGATGTTATTTGATAAAAGCTTACATATAAATGGTTATTATTTATTTTTTGTTTCACATGTTGAGAAAATTCATGTATAATAAAAAAATATAACAAAGTAACAGCTTAATGGCGGTGGACTCATATATGCGTCATGATAGAACATTGGTCGGTGGCCGTGGACTCATATGTGAGTCCCACGTCATATTTTTCATTTTTATGATAAATAACTAACTGGGTAATGATTTAGTTTGATTGTGAATATTAGGGAGAGTTCATAAAATATTATTTCAATACTTTGAAAATTTTCTCGCAAATTTCACCGGCTACCATGCAAAATTCAGAAACGGCCTTAAAGTGTTCAAGTTGCATTTCTATATTGCTCCTTTGGTGGTTAAGAGGTAAGATGAAACGAAAGTATGCGGGTTGATATCCCAAATGTATAATATTTGAAAAAAGATAAGAGATGCAGAACTGAATCTCAAACGGTCCGACCAATTGGCTGACAAACATTGTTAAAAAAACTTGTCAAGGCTAATTTTAGACTATGAAAATCTATACACTGTATTTTCGGAGAGGACATATTCATTCTTTAGAGATTCATGTTCCACTTTCGTTGTGTATTTCGATAATCGTTGCAACTTATAATAAAACTACTAAATGTGTCGTTCATTCAGCTATTCCGTCCTTAAACCTGGTCCCTATCAAACGTATCCCGAAGCTTTGATATCGAGAAGCAATCGCATTTATTCCATGGGAATGTCCCGAAAGTAAACATTAACTACCCAAGACTTAGGCTACTACGCGATCAAATGTGTTGAATTTGAAAATAAATAGAATGAAAAATATGCATTTATTTAATGAGACTTATTTGTTCGAACATTCGTGTGAAGAGATCAACTAGATTATCCCGCTCGCTGTATGATGTCGCAAACATTTTTAAATTAATGAAATTCGCTGTTGTGGCAACCAGGTCAGGTTTTATGATGGGTCGAGTCACTCTTTGAAGAATTATTCTCGTTTCGTATACATTCTTGGACATTCCCACGGTATTTTATTAACATTCTGGTCTGGACAACTACAAAGACAAGTTAGCTTCTAAACAATGCAAAACTGAGACAGCTTAGAGGAAATTCAATCGCAGATAGATTTAACATCTAATGAAGATGATTGCCTGATTGTATCGGTCACGTAATACAACTATCACGCCATTTCGCGAAATTTTGATCGTGTTGCAATTCGTAGCACGAGTTCGACGCTGCGGACACGTCGCGTCCATGGAAAGTGGACGCAGCAGTAAAAGTTCTGACGCAAGACGCAAAAAAAACATACTCACCTACTGTTCTTGCACGAAAGTGTGACGATCACATTCCAATCGTGATTGTAAGTGCGCCAAAATTGTAAGACGTATTCGGTAACATCAGGCGCCGGTTATAACTGGATCTTATAAAATAATAACAAATCTACTGTTGTTATTTATTAGTGTCCGATAAAGCTAACAGCAATAAAATTGCGTCACCTATTTCCTTCCGAACGGAATCTCACCGAACACCTCACGAACAAGCAAATCATGTAACAACTAAAAAATGCAATTATGATAAAATTATACTACCCGGTCTCCGATAGATTCCAACTCATTCTTTATTTTTACTACGGTCGCTCCGAAAGTGGAGTGAATGGATCTATAGATGTCTGCTGCTCCCCAATCCCTCTTAACATATTATTTTATACGCGAGAATTGTTTGTCAGACAATTACTCAATTCAATATGCACCCAGTGCTTTATTTTCAGGTTTTGAAAATCCAGCAGATATGAGAATCGGGCACGCTAACCACTCCGTTACTGAGGAGACTTCTTTATTGAAATTAATTTTATTCCTTTTCATATTACACATTTATTTAAATTATTGGCTGTATACATTACTTTTAGTTTATTGTTGGAGATCGCCGATGATGTTAAAAGTTGAAAGTAAACCAGTTGACTTAGAAATTATGGTCAAAATGGGATTGATAATAAAAGCATGCATTTAGAACTGAAATGACAAAAAGTTAGTGGCAGAATTAGAGACATGTGTACATATGTTTTGTCTCTTTTTGTTCACGTTAAAAGTAATGCAGTTGATCTAGAAATGGCAGTCAAAATCATAAATTAAAATTTTACAGCGCTACTATTCCCCGTTTGAGATGAACTTTTGTGACGGACAGACATACACACGTATTTTTTTGTATAACAGTATACATGTAAACACTCACTCATTAACATCACAAACGCAACGCGTCCAATGATGTAATAGTACAATAGTTACTGTAATACGACATGTTGACATATTTTAAAACACGTTTCAAAGAATTTTTAGTGCCACTCGGCAATCGAGGTTTTCGTGTTTTTCTAATAAACAAGATTACGAATTCCTACGAACGCGCGTCGAGACTTCAATGCGCGGTTAAGTAAGAAACTTTCTTCCGCTGGTGTTATTGTTGCTCTCACTGGCCTATAGACCGATAAAATGAACGCGTTATATCCCGATAAGCGTTTTTCAAAGTAAGTTTACATAGATAGAAGTATATTTAAATTTTACATTTCATCGTATCCAGCATAGAAAAACATCGCATGAATTAACTAAACGTTATTTTTACGACAATTTGTCGTAAGCCACTATCATAAAAATAAAATTTATTTAACAATATTTATGGCAACAAACTAAGCATTTTTTCGAATTTTTCCTCAATACTATGCCTTCATTGCATTATATATATTACATATTACTGAAGCAAAAGAATACCCACAATTTATTTAACCGTGTTAAAGTAAAAACGTGTTATAAAAGGGCTGGGTATGCCTAGGACAAAGCAACATATACAAAAAGA
This sequence comes from Rhyacophila evoluta, assembly GCA_022683975.1. Taxonomy (NCBI): domain Eukaryota; kingdom Metazoa; phylum Arthropoda; class Insecta; order Trichoptera; family Rhyacophilidae; genus Rhyacophila; species Rhyacophila evoluta. The sequence continues at coordinate 7,395 of JAGVSQ010006638.1, read as the reverse complement.
AAATAAGACGTTCTGTCTACCGTGGTTGCAGAGTACATTTGGCAAGTCGTTGACAGTTACACGAAAGCCATTTAATACTGAAGTAAACTCAATAGTAAATATTTTAAAGCGAGCTACATTTTTTAGAGTGATATATTTCATCTGTAAATAATATATGTGCGACTAAAAAGGACCAAAGAATACTAATGGGAGCCCTTTGATATGCCTAATAACATATTACATCCTTAATTAAGAGTTTTTGGAATCTTGTTATAGTTTATGAATGTACCAATTCGTTTCAAGTAATGACATATTCCCTAGTAATAGATGTTGCAATAACTCGTCATAAATATCCTTAAAATGCTTAAGTGTTTCCAACTTAATATACAAAAATTAACGAGTGAAATCTAAATGAAGTGAAAAGTTTCACCAAAAAATGAAAAACGGTATCTATTTACACACGAGTATACTTTTTTTTGAGCACCGGCGCCTCACTAAGGAAAACAATAATTAGTTTTAATACATCGCTAGTTTAAAATAGTTAATATTGTGGAGATCTACATGTTACATTTTCCGAATGGACACGGTTAAAATAAATATTATACCTGTCGGTTAGTGTTATATAATAGGAAGAGGGTTAAAAGAATTATCATGGTTTGAGAACCACAACGCAGCAACACTACCGTCTTCATAATACGGAAACGATCGCTGAAGTGCATTCTACGATAGCAGAGTTATTTATGTAACGATTGTGTGCAACTAATAAGAGGTATGTAAAATGCACGTGTATGATATGTTTTACGACGAGCTGTTCAACTAAAGTGTTTTATTAATATTACATATATATTTTTATACTAACCTAATCTTGTGCCACTTATAAAATAAGCGCAAGTTAGAAAATATTATATTACATCATGAATTATCATGATATATTCCTGTTGTAATTGTATTTTTTAATTAATCATCAAGTATCAAAAAGCATTCTGCATGCTTGTTGATCAAGCTTTATCTTAGTATTTAATTTAAATTATTTATTAAATATAATTAAATTTTAACTTTTCACTCAAATACTTTATTCTTTATATGCTTAGAAGTAGACTTGCTTACATATACGTAAATGAACTAAGACAATACTCAACAAATTTAAATATTTCCACTAGTTTGGGGGAACTTCTATAAATATATAAAGGCTGATTTAAAAATGACTTACTAGTAAAAAAAAAACACGAAAGTTAGTGTAGGGCAGCTTAAATGGGCATCACAATTTAAAAACGTACGTAGCGTCATAGTATACTTGAAATACCTGGACTTAATTGTTGATCAATATTTAAAACGGCATACAATTTTAAAAAACTATACATGTCCTTAACCCCACAGTGTGCGTTCACATAATTTAGACGCAGTAATTGATTGATATTTTTTTTATCGAATTAATACTGTTTAATTTCACCCTGACGGTCGGGTTGGTAAACGCGCCGACAAATCACCAAAGGGTAAGGTTTAAATTCCGTACTTTCATAGATTAAATTTTTCCACAATTTAGCTGTATTTTAAACGGGTTGAGCGATTGGCTTCGAGACGTTTTCACATTGTGTAGTTTTATTTAACGTACATACGAAACGACGAGTTTGGTGCTGAACCGACTGCCAAAACGTCTTCACATTGTTGAGATACACATGCTTCATATACGAAGCACACAACTTATCCCAACATATTGCCCTTGTTCTGCGAAATGCAGTTAAGTCAATTTTTATCGAAAATGATTATTAAATACGAGTTTTTCTTATTTTAACATTTTCTAAACACCGAAAAAACTGAATAATTTAGCATTGGTGCGCACAGGGGATATGTATTTAAGCTCAATGAATTTAGACATAGTTTAAAATTTGAATTAGTTTATCTTAATATCCATTTTTTGGACTTAACTGGTTTTCGCACAACGATGACAATATTGCAGTTCAGCCTAAGGCAGTGTAAGAAAACTTTACAAGATGAAAACAATACGCATCGCGATAACTTTCGACATACGTCACCACATAGGTGACATCATTCCGACGCAATGCGGATGTTATTGTTACTGAACGGTCAGATTTGGGTCACTTTGCTCATGGCGTCGACAAAGAAAACGAAAGTATTCGCAAAAATTCGTGGGTATCTATTGATTGACAGCTGCAAAAAATCGTTTCCTACGTACACGTATGCGAGATACATTCATTATTTTACTTTTAATATGGAGCCTTATTTATAAAAAGCCTTTTCACTCACCACAATATGCCGCATTTCTTTTGAAAGCTGAAACGTCATCGTTTACTAAAATTTAGTCTTCAAGTTTACTTAACGACACGACATAAATTTTACAGAAGATGAAATAAACTATCGCTAATTACTATTATTAGATCTAATTACATAATTTTTAATGATACTATTAAATTAACTACTGTTTTTAATATTGACATTGCAAAAAAATGCGGAATTTGATTGAGTCTTGAGAGACCACAGAGAGTTCCTTTCATCCCTTGTATTTTTTTGCTGCGTAGTATACGAGGTACTGCTTGGTCATGAGAGATATATTACATATGTATAGTTACTAAGTAAAAACGGAAATAACGAAGAAAATATTGTAAAGAGAGAAAGATGGACAGAAGAATATTAGCAAGGCCACGAAAAGGAAAAGTGGTTACGCAATGAAGATAGTACGAACAATAAATATTTTAATGTCGGTCTAACGAACTACACGGTCGAGTGGTCAAACGTAAAGAAGTGCGCTTGTTTTATTTATTAGTCGTTTTCCCCGGTCTAAAATGTAAATTCCGACTAACGCAATAATTACTAAACGCTCTTTCCGTTATAATTACACACGTATAATGTTAGCACATTACATAATTTAACAAATATATCAAATAATGTATGCCTCGATCGACGTGTTATTTTTTTGAAATCGATTGTGGAAACGAAATAACGACTGTAATGTATTTTTTTTGTATACTTTTAATTTAAATACTTAAATACTGATTTAAAACCGTTTCCTAACATCATAATATAAGCTCATATTTAATAGTCTTTGGTGATTTATTTAAATAATTACAATGCCTGACACTCGATGGTTTAATATTGACTTTTCAAAAATAGTTTTTATTCGATAATCTGAATGTATGCAACTTTATGCATGCTCCATCAAAAGTATGTAAGCTAGTAAGTATGCCGAATTAATCTCTAAATTTAGCTTTTATGTTTGAAAAAATGATGGCCTGTGAAATTTGCGACCAGGAAAAACAGCTTCCCTTAAACAATTTTACTGGTTTCTCTGAAATAAATAATTAAATCAATATCATATTTAGTAAATAAAATATCAGTTTTAGTCTTTCAGGCACTTTAAGTTTGTTTCTATGTTTTTGGCTCAAAATCATCAAATAAACGTTTTTTGTGCCTCTTGTAAAATTATTTCTGTATGCCTTGCGTCCCTTTTCCTTTCAAATATCGATATGGATCTCCGCATTACCAAGTCTTATGTTGGCAGATATTTTTCACGAGAGTTGATGGTTATCAAATTGTTCAACACACTGAGCATCTAATTCCACATCTTTGATTTTTTTTAAATTTAGCAACTATACTGAAGGAAGACAAATGTTCATATAATCTCAGCTTAATTCAATTACTACAAATTGCGAGTATGTCCTATACTTAGTATGTCATTAGAAAAATGTCGAAAATTCGAAGCAATTTTACCGAATATTTGACCAAATAAACTCATTCTCCAAGATAACCTGCGTAATATTACGTTGTCATTTTATTGTGTTTTATTTTAGTGAAATTTAAATACAGATAAAACGCGATACTGATGGCAGCCACTTTCTAACTCCGATACCACATTTTTAGTGTCAATTTTAGATTTTATTTATTTTGTACGAAAAACCAATATAATTTCGTAACAAATCTTGTTTAAACGCGTAATCTTTTGCCGTGTCACTTGATGCTACTATTTTTATTGACTATCCGGTCAATGGCATTATAAACGGATATTCATATTAATATTCCTCTAAATTTCTCTAATCTTCTTTCACTTCTACAACTCACTACGACGTATAACGTGGCGTAATGCACGTGATGACAAGATGCCCGTTTCTCACCGTTATTTTAAAAAATATTTTAATCATTAGCTCACTGGGGTTTTTTACCATTTTTAAGCCATGGCAACTATCGAGTTAAAATAAATTCTGAACCTCTCTGAACCGAGTATTTTTTGTAATTTATGTTTATGTTAAATGTGTCTCCAATTTTTCGGTCGCACTATAATTAATTTAAATTTTATTTTGTGTGTACTTCTCCTCGAGTTTGGTATGCCTCCCAAAAAGTATGTTTTGGTTAGTACCTCCCTTGAAGGTCTCTGTGGCCCCCCAGGGAGAAACGCTGGGTTAGGATACGATTTAGACGTGAAACGGCAATGTATAATTTCTTGAAAACATATTTTTTATCAATTTATTGTTATTTTCATCTACAACTCATTTAGTATTCTGAATTTATGTTATGAATTAAAAAAATATTTTTTATTACAACAACGAAAATCACTGAAAAGTGAATAACTTGTTTCAGAAAGTGATCATGCCCATTTTGTATGACTAATTATTAAAATCAGTGTTTCGTGTCTTACAAACCATCAATAAAATATTTATGTATACAGTTACATACAAAATATTGAAAGTTAAATAATAAGTCGAAATGAATGCAGCAAACAGTCTTACTGTAGATATAAACGATCTTTTTATCAATGTCAGCTCCAAAAGTGGAGCATATGAATCTACACAATTTGAAGAAGTTTACTCCAGAACAAAGCAATACTTCGTACACCACACACAAAAAAATACAAGAAATACGTCAATTTCAACGTTAAAATGTAAGTTAATTTAATATGAACACTTTGTTATTAAATTAATATGGAATATATTGTAATATTTGTAATTAAAGAGAGTTTTTTTATCTTCTGTAAAATTTGTGTCGTGTGGTATACGATGTGTTGCTTCATCATAACATATAAAATTAATTATACATAAATACATTATTAGCGTGCGCGTTTAGTGATCCTAGGAATGCGGGTTTGATTCCTACAAAAATGGTAAAATGGAAAACTGGATGCCTATTTGGGTTGAGCAATTGTCTGCCAAACGATTTTCGTGAAAAATAATCTGTCAAGACGTCTTTAAATTGCGGAGATCCGTATAATTTACTTTAAATTATACTTAAAAACGGACATGGAGACTTTCTGAGCCATCGATTCGATGCAGTAAAATAATATTTTAAATTTACAGTCGGCTTACGCGTCTAAAATAAATTTGAATAAAATATTCAAAAACTAAATAACGCATTAAAGTCTCATTAAAAATTCATAATATAAAGAAACTTTCTTCTGCGCGTATCTGGGTAATGAGCATTGATTCAATGTTAGAATGAGATATTAATAAAAAAAAAGCACAAATAATAAATGCAGCGGCTGAATAATTACTTTAAATTTCGGCACGTGCGTAGACTAATTTGATTATGATGGCAGTGTATATACACGGTCAAAATATCAACTGATTGCGTGAAAAGTAATTTAAAGCACGAAAACTATGGTGACCCAATATTGACTTTGTCACCCATCCGTAACTTAGCATAACTATAATAATTGCAAAAAAAATCATTCATACTATAGAATGTCAATGCTAAGTATAAAATATGTTGTTTTAGATACTGAAAGATACCTAGTTTAAAAAAAAGTTAATAATTGTCACGTTTTATATTGACATGTAACGAACATGAAAGTATTAAGCATGGATTCTTATATTTTTTGGTCCACAACCTTCTTTTCGAAGAAAAAAATACCCGCAACCCATTTCTCGTTAATCGTCACTTTTTTCTATGTCCGAAAGTAGAAATTACGAACATAACATATGAACGACTGTACGAAAGTAGAAGTTTTGACAGCCGTACAACAGTTTGTTCGTAATTTATACTTTTAGACATAGTATAAAGTGAAAAATTCAAAATAAAACGCGGAATTTTTTAGCAATATTACAAGTTTCTCGTCATTTAATTCCTTCCCTACGCCACCAAATGCTTCTGAAGCAGCCACAACTCTCCTAAACGGCGTCAGCCCCCATAAGGGGGTGGTACCGTCCACTTTAGAAATCAACCTATACTAAAGCTTAAATAATCAAAGTACTAGAAATATCACAGAAACGGCTTCCAAAGACCTAACTTGGCGTGAATCGAATTGTAAATAAATCTCTTATATGAAGCTTTGTTAAGAAAAGAACTTATCGCTCGCAATACGATGCCATTTCTTAAAATCCAACCGGACCGGATGCCCAATAATTTGAGTAATTGATCTATAACTTATTCTCGTGAAAAAAACTGTCAAGTCTTGACAATGAAGAGAAATATTTTTTTGCAATGCAGTACTGGATGCCTATTGGATTGATCAATCGTCTAACAAATAATTCTCGTGAAAAATAATCTGTCAAGACGTCTTCGCATTATGGAGGTCCACACACTCTAGGAGTGGGTGTATTCATACTGTGTAGATCCATAAGCTCTAATTTGGGAGCGAACACGTTACAAAACTCTTATGGCGAGTATATTGATGGAGCAAAAGAAGAAAAATAATGATCGTATTTTTTATAAACGTAAAATAAAAATTGAATTTGAAGTCAATATGAAAATGACTAAGTCCGCATTTAATAAATACGTTTCTGCGAAGTGCGTTGTAAATGTCACGTAGACATAAAAAATACGTGATGCCTTTTGATTTTGTAAGAATATTACGTATAGCGTAAGAGGAACAGTGTCGTGATTTCTAAAATACGATGTTTCGATATTTTCAAATGCCATTCGTCTTGATTGAAAAATAAGGAAATAGACATTTTAAATATATACATTTATAGATTGATAATAAAACTCACATAGTTTAACTCTTATTGCTCCGTCATGGATAGTGGGTGACCAGTAATTATATAATGCTATATTTCTCCAATTATACTGATTGAAGGGTCTTAATATTGAATAAATTCTTCATATAAACCCAAATAATTTCAATGATTTTATTACGAAATAAAAACATCTATCAATAGCAACAGAAAAAAATATTTTGTATTGAATCGAAGACCGGCATATTCGTGTGTATTTGGCATGTATATTGGGCAAATACTGTCATGAATGATATATCTAAATGATGTAATATTTAAATATACGGGTTAACAAAGTATTAGGGTAAACTGCTCAGTAGCCACTGGGCAGTTAAGCACAAAACATGTATAGAAATTTACAATCCTTAATTGTAATTTTTGCTATCATTTTTTTTTATACATTTAATATTACAAAAAGTATAATAAATTCTAAATTATTTAAAACTGGTAAACTTCCGTATGTGAGATCACTGTTAGC
>JAGVSQ010006637.1:3265-16142 GCA_022683975.1 Rhyacophila evoluta | reverse complement strand
ACAGTGATCTCACATATGGAAGTTTACCAGTTTTAAATAAGTTAGAATTTAAAATGAACAACTATAAATATTTTTATAATTATGTTCTTGTGTACTGTAATATGAATGTCAGTCTTAATGAGTTATTATTTTTTTAATAATGATTTATGTTTTTTTTCAAAAATTAAACATTTTTAATATACTTAGTAGAACTTCATTTCACGACGAGTAAAAACCTTAAGATTATAAGCATATCAGTTAACTTGGTTTAATAATAGCTACTTTTGTATAGATACCATTATTTAAACTAATCATAGATGTCTTTTAAATCCAAAAATGCAGGACTAGATACCATTGTCTAACAAACAATTCTCATGAAAAATAATCTTTCAAGACGTCTTCATACTGGATAGATCTTTATACTTTAAATTTCGGAATAGATATCTTCACACTGTGTAGATCCATATGCTTCACTTTAGGAGCAAATATGCAGCAGTATAATTGATATTTTTTTGAATATCCGCTCTTTGAATACCGTATAATATTAGACCACTCCCTTTTAAGCCTCCAGTGTCTAGCCTTTACGTCCTCCCAGACAATGGAAACATCTTGTATTTCCATCAAATGCACTATATATGTTGTATCTATCGATCTTTCAAGATTCTAAAATTTAGCTGACGTCAAACATAAATACTTTAGCTTAAGACTTTCTTGATGCATCTGCAACACGTAACAAAGCCAGGTCCACCGAATTAATAAGAGGCTGCATGGTCCGATTTTGTTATAACATAATTATAATCTTTAATTGACACATTACTTCTCTAATAGTATTATATTTTTGTTCAAAATGATTGTATTATTTTTTTACTTTGTGATCAATGTTTGTAGCCAATATACATATTATTTGAATGGTGTATATTTTACTTTCACGATAGTATTTAATGTTTACTAATTAAACATACTATTCAAAAATAAAATAGACTGAAAAGTATTAATTTGACTCCGCCAATATCTTTAAGTCCTGCCAATTTAAAAGTTCCACCATTTCATTTGCACGAAATGTCATTCGATGAATTGGTGTAAATCGAAAGCAGACTGATCTTCCGTGCATTTCATTGATTTGATTACTAGACTTACGGGGTAAGTTTCTTTACTATCATCTATTCCCCCTTTTTCTAAAATCGGTTGTAACTTTAAAACTGCTATTGAAAATCGTCGAAACAGTGCGAAGAAATACAGTGTGTTTCAGAAGCGTATATTTTCATATCTATTTATATTATTTATACGGTGTAGTAACATTGTTAAACTTAATCAAGATGCGTGATTATTGTTTATATATTTAAATTTAAGAACACACTTTTAGTCTCAATTCAAACTGAAATAATTTACGTGCTATTTTTTTAGAATAGAGATAAAAATATAAATTCAGAAGTATTCAAATATAAAAATCTAGTAGTCATGAAAACCAATCTGTCAAAAGTAAGCCTTTACAACGATATGATTTTTATATTTCTGGAGTCGATATAATCATACTGATGAAATCCATATGCTTCAGTTTCGATGCGAATATGGTAATAAAAATTTGTGATTCAGAATTTGAAGATATTTCTTGACTAAATACATATTAAACTATTTGATAGAAACAATTGAATGAAAGGTAATAACTTTTGATCATTTTTTTTGATTGTGTTAGATAAGTTAAGCGTCATAAAATATGTCATATTTGTTAAATGCCCACAATCTATGCTGGTAAAAATAAATTTAAGGATAGAGACGTTTTTCGTAACTATTGGTTCTCTGATGTATCTGTATCTTGAATATAAAATTTGTTTTAAATATAATTAGTTGGACACTGATGAAAATATAAGATATATTGATTCTGTTAAGACAAAAAGCATTATTCCTCAGTGCTTTGAAAGGTGTTTTTATTTTTAGAATTACAATATACACAACTAAATACACGTTATGTCAAAATCGATCAAGTCGCAAAAGCTAAATTATTGTCTAAATTTATATTAAAAAAAGGAGAATATACTAAATATGCATACAAGAAAAGGGAATCAAACCTCATTCACGACATCATTGTTTTGTGATTGTTGATGCCTTTGCTTAACTGGGTTGATACAATCTAATTCTGTTACAAAATGGTACTGTATTATATCTTGAAAGAGTGATATAATGCACCTACAAAGATTTGATATGGTAATTTAAAATATAAATTATTTTTTACTGTAATAAGGAAAAACAATTGTGATCTTCCAGTATCGGTTGGCGGATACCTTGAGTAAAAAAAATGAGCACGAGTCACGGTCGTGCACGGCTTATTGAAATTCTCGTGCGCACCATTCACTTCATTGAAGCGATTTCTTCTCAGAAAATTTACACCGAAAGGGAGGCTTTCGAGAGAAATCTTAAATTGTCTAAGGGTGGATACCAACTAAATCACAATTTCAATTTGCATTATTACCTCACATGAGATGATATTAATTCTATAATATATTCTACCAGAATAGTTTATAATGTAGGGGAAAAATGATTATTTTTCTTAAATTTCGTGGCATATATTATATTTAAGTATAATAAATAGACCCAAAAAAGCTTTGAAAGCATTTCATTATCTGGGTCATTAATTTTTATAACTTTAAATTTCTTGGTATGTCTTTTAATAGTGAGATAAAAGTTGTACTTATGGTATATAGAAAGAATGATAAAAATACAACATTAAGCACAAATTCTTTTTACGTAGTTGTTCTTTCTGTATTATTGACAAATTAAATTATGCCGAATTACCAATAACATATTATAAATTTTCGTTGTTCCTAAATCATTTTTGTTCATATGCCTGAAATTTGAATCGATATTAAGCAACATATTGTGAAGTCCGGTGCATCAAACTTGATGCTTTTTAATTATAATTGTATACTTTATAGTATGAGGTCTAAATACTTTGTGATATCTAAGTTAGACAGCATACATCATTGAGTAATATATTTTTTAACATTTTAATGTCACAAATTTTCATATTCATGACTTATTAATTTATAAGAATATCGGTGTAAGTTCCCTATTTGATTTTAAATCGAGTGTAATGTATAATAAATAATTATATGTATTGATATTATATTGGAAGCATAAATAAATGAGTTTATGATTGAGATAACAAATGTATCATTAAATGGTGAGTAAGCTAGAATTAATAAAAACATTTTTGGTATGTGAAATAAAACTAAAATGCTCCGCGGGGATAAGCGAGTGTAGAAAATTTGATAAACTGTATTGGGGAAAAATATGAGAATCATACGTCTAATGGTTTTATTTTTTTATTTGAACAAATAAAAAAATATACCTGAAGCACCTGTAGTATTTTATTGTATGTCTAAATCAATGGTGAAATTTTACAAACACGGTGTGCGGAGATTAAAGAAAGCAGAAGGCCCAGAAGTTTTTTAGCCGAAGAGAGAATAAGCTCCTTCAGTGTGGTACAGTGATCATTGCTGACAATCAGTGAAACGATACAATATTATAAAATAATGATAAATCATTGTTTGACTGAATGTAGTCGAGCGTGAGTCTCTTTGTAATAAGTTGAAATCCTCAAACAGATACCGGTTTATTGTCCCATATTCATGAGAGTTGTTTGCTTGTTGCCCGATGGTGTCTTGCGATTACTCAACTGTAATGTTTTACACCCTGTGTGAAGTGCCACGAAGTTTATTGCAGCCCAGTTACGTTACGTAGGTCTCAGGCGGGGCTGTGGGGTCCGACCCTGCGATCTCCCGGCCTTTACGACGTCACGATTTGGTCTAAGTGCGTCTCAGGATACCGTTGACAGTGTAATGCCACCGAAGACACTTGAGGTAAACTCCAGCTCGGCTTAATGAAAGCCAGCTTTATAACTGAAAGTTTTATTAGTGTCGTAATTTTCGCAATTTTTTTCGAATTACTATCTTAGACCGAGCGATTAAGTTAATGTTGTTGGTTTGATCACAGTCTACCTAGTTGACTCACTTTTATGGTGTTTTCGTTTGCCGCGAAATAAAATGTATGTAATCTTAATAACTGTAATAAAAAACTAAATTTCTCTATTACATAAAAAGGAGATAAATATTTAAATCGATTCTGATAAGAAACAACTAGAGATTAATGTTTTATAGTATGTGTTTTGTATTCCAGGCGGATTTTGTTTGGCCGCTATTTAGAATTGGCTGTCATTTATCAGTTCATAGTTAAGAGTCGTGGAGAATGGTCAATAATAATGTGTTATGAAACATTTAACCCTATAAGAACGTCTTGAAACCATTAAAACATTTTCGAATCATTTTTATTTTTTTTGCCAAAAAAACCTTTTTTATCAAAAAAAGCGACGAGATACACTTGGCTGGCTTTGTTAATATATCAAAATAGCCACCATAGGGAGAATTGGAAATCATTACTTCAGAGTTACTCGTGATCAATATCCTGAAGTGTTAGTAAACTTTTTGTGTCCCAATTGGATTAATTGAACCTACAGTATATGCGGTTTCAACAGGACGGTGCCACATCGCATAGACCAAACCATACCTACCAAAAGGTAGGATGCAAATTTTGTGAGAAACTTTTCCATCGAACGGTAACATTAAGCTCACCTTATATAACGATTAAAATATGTTTTTTAACATATTGTATAATCATCAGTACATTAAAAATGTTAAAGGCTGGAATTAATTTACTTCTAGAAATCTAGAGAACCGTTATTTATAGTATTTTATAGTTCTTGTTTTCTAGTCAACGAAGATAGCTTAATAGATAATTTTTATTCGTCGTTTCGTTCATCTGTTCTAGTTTCGTTTTCAAGTATCACTATGAGATAGTATGAGTAAAATTATGGTGCAAAACAGCACCAGAAAAGGTATGTTATGAAAATTCTTTGAGCTGTTAGAATGCAAAAGCGACGACAAGGAAATTTATAACAGGGGAAAATACATGTTTAGACTCAGCTGTTAATTCTGTTAGTTACCGAAAACTGAATTAAAATTAAACTTGAAACTTTTAATTAAAGCTCGTTTACTCAAAACACTGGTCTTGTCACATAATAGGTTTTCCTTGTACAACCACAATATATATTGTGAAATATGTTCGTGAGTAACATGAGTAAAGATTCACTCAACAAGAGCATCAGATTTCTCAATATCCTTAGGCACAGAACGGCTAAAACTTTTACATTTTGTCTCGCGACGTTGGCAGGTAGATTATTTACCTGTGCTGAAAACTTTCAGTTCGTTAAAAAGTTTCTACCCCAACTATAACGTTTGTGTCAGATCTCTTTACATCTTTCATTCCCGTGTATGGCATCAGTCAGTGCTCAAGATGGAAATCATCGCCTCCTTTGAGATTTCATGAAACTTTTTAGAGACTTAGAAATATTGTTTCGTTTTTAATCAAAACTTTTACCATTGCTAGAGTTTTAAATTTTAATAATTAAATAAAACGTTCAACCCTTTCTCTAAGTATAATATAAAAAACCCTTCGGTATGTTAATAATTGAATTATTATTTAATACTACATATATATCAGTAAATTTATTTTCTCCATTTTCTCTTCCTAAGTGAAGCATATGACCACGATAAGATGATTTTAAAATTATCTAATACCTGCCAATCGTTTCTATAAATATATTGCAGATAGTTCTCAACAGTTTTCCAGGACGCTGGAATTCTATTGACCTAACAAAGAAAACAGCAGAGTTCAGGCTGTACAAATGCATCCGCAGCACGTGTGTCAGTTAATTCCAGCACCGCTGCATAACTTTTATCGTATTTTTTTTTTAAACCATGTTCGCTCTCAACATGGAGCATATGGATCTACACAGTGGAAGGTATCCACTCCGAAAGAGGAGTATATGGATATCCACAATGTGAAGACAGATTTTTTTTTTCACGAGTATTGTTTGTCAGACAATTATTCAATCCAATGGGCGCAACCAGTCCTGTATTTTTTTCGGGTTTTTTTTTTGAAAATCCGACAGATGGGGATTCGAACCCGCATTCCCCGGATACGGTACGCTGCCAACTACGCTACCGGGGAGACTATACGTATACGCACATACATATATTTTTTTAAATGCGTGTACGCTATCAATACTTATATGGTTAAATTAATATTTTCAACAAATTTAAATGATATATTAGCAGTTACTTGATAGATCAGTAAATTTGTAATATAATTAATTAGTTTTAAGAGAAAAGAGAATGAAGATTCATCAAAATGTTTAAAAACAAAAAATAATGACATATTTTACTTATAAGTTATGTGATACTTATAATTAAATGAATGTGAAAAATATTTCAAGTAAAATATTTCTTTAAACAAAACAAACTTTCTTACAAATATTGAAATACGATAAGAACCACTTTCTCCGTTCTTTATTGAACGAGAATATAATATATGAAGATTGAAATAAATTTTACTTTGAGTAAGCACGATTTTTCGAAAGTGAAAATGGGTCCGAAAAAGTTTCGCCTTAATAAGTTATTAATAGGAAAATCCGAGCTATATTCCACATTGACTCGTAAAATTTTCTCAGAATACTTTCTCTCAAATTACCCTCTCTCCGCGTCATTAGTTCCAAATGCTCAGATCGTCTAGCCCAGGAATCGGCAACTCGATACTATACTGGATAATTTCAAATTCATTATTATAAACAATAATCAATCGATACATTCCCGGAGATTAATGAGTCAATAACACAACATCTGGAAATGATTGATAAGATAAGATTTTATATAATTATAATAGTTTTTTAAATATACTCCGCTTCGAAAGTGAAAACATGTCTCCATGGATTTTATCATGAGAATTTGCTTGCCGGCTAATTTATTACTAAGCCTATCGGTAATGTATTTGGATTGGATCATATGAATCTACACAGTGTGAAGATATCCACTCAAAAACTAAAGTGTATGGATCTCCGCAATGTGTAGATGTATTGACAGATTATTTTTCGCGACAATTGCTTAACCCAATGGGCATCCGGGTCTGCATTTTTTAGATTTTTTAAATCTGATAAATAGGGAATCGAATCCGCATTTCCCGAATCATTTATTTAGTCATCCTGCATGTTCAAATTGCTTGAAATTTTAATAGGAAACTACTAAACCAACATATTCATTACTTATTTGGCAAAAATTATAATTAACGCATTGAGCACTTCTGAAATTTTCTAAATCCAGCAGCTGTTACTATCAATTATATCTTTTAAAATAATTCACAACTATTCATTTTTCATATGGATTTCACTAACATGAATGATCTTTTTATGATCTCCTCTTCAAACAGATAATAGCAACTGTCTGAAGGCACATGTGAGTTGTCTGCTTAATTACTACTTCTTCGAGACATAATGATTTCTTCTAAGTGGTCCACATCGAAATTAAAGCATTTGAATCCCATAGCTTGGAAATTTTTCTTCGGACTTTTCTTAATGAAAATTAATTTTAAGGCAATTTTCAATTTATTGGGAATTGTCATGTAGCTTCAGGATTTGAAACAGATATCTCCGACACCAAATCTTGTATATTTACATAGCCGTCACCGATAATATAAAATTATAGAATAGTTTTATCCCTACACGTTTTCATTTATTATCCAGCCTAAAAAAATCACTGTTATTTTTAAATAATTTATTTTATTCGTACTTATAGTTGAGTTGCTAATTTATTGTACTCAATTAGAAAAATCATTGAAGCTAACTTCTAGAAATTTAAAATTGTTATGAATTTTTTTCGAATAACAATGAAATACAAAAGCTTTTTTAAAATGTAAATAAAAAGCTTTCCTTATAAATGTTGCTAACACCTGCCGTAGCTTTGTGTTACTGCCAATAAAATTAACACACAAGTGTTCTGTTGGCTGGGCTGGCACAATTTATAACAAAAGTTTTATTATTTTTTACGTCTGCTTGTTACAATTATGACTGGCTTGGTACCGTGAAAACTTTGGCAGTAAGCTTTCTTCGTCCCCTTTTTACATCTTTTCTTAATTTTATAGCAACGATTTTCGAAAATTTTGTGTAGGATTTTCGGGACAAGAAATGAAAATTTTCACGTGAATTATCACATTTTATCACATAATATTAAAACAACAATTTGTAACTTATTTAGTATACATTCTTGTATATGAACGTAAAATGTAAAGATTCAATTCATTATTTAATCATTCGATTAGTTTCAATCGGTTCTGTGACAAACTCACATGTATACAACTGATCACAGAAAAATATTATGGCCTTTTAAACTGAACTTACGTTGTGCTATAATTATTATTCTCGTACGAAATTGTTTCTATCGTACTTCTGATGTGTGCAATTGTATTGTGCGCAATAATTTTATGCGCAATTGTCATTTGTTCATTTATCTGGTTATCATTTGAATCACATTCAGGTAAACGAATAGTAAAAAATGAATAGTAAAATTATGACTAGTATAAAAAATTATGGCGATTACTGTCTTGGTCGTAAACATTTAAAAATAGTTTGAATGAAAGCGAAAACACTGCATAAGAACGCAAATGTATTTGGTATGCTATATTAAATAAATTAATTAATAGAAAACAATTTTTTTAACATTTACTAAATTTAATCACATGATTTACATGTATTTTTATAAGCTTTTAATCATTTCCATTTTATTTGTTTAATTTTATGTATTATGCTATAATATTTAAGAAAAGACTCGGACAGTAATTTTTGGTATAATTCAAATGATAAATTATTCTTGAAATGTAATTAATTAAAAATGATTTAATTTAAGTTAAAAATAAAATAATTCACTTTTGAAATAAAATAAAATACATTAAATTCTAGAAAAGAAATACATTCGTTTGACAATACTGTTATTTTAAAAGAGTTATTTATTCATTATTTGGAAGAAAATCTGGAACAATAAATATATTACTGTTACGTCAGATAGAAATATTAATATAAAATCGATTTTTAAATTCTTAATTAAATTGATACTATATTAAATAAATTATATGCACAAAACATTCATCTAAAGAATGTTCGTAAAATTAAAGAGAAATTAATTTGTAATAATACGCATATTTATATATATATCCAGATCTTTTTGAATTGGGGCTCAGCAAATTTCCTCGGCAAATGAACAGGAAGGCAGGGAGCCAAGAATTCGGATTATTTCCCAAAACCTCCCCATAAAGACTGCCATCTGGCGCATGACTCGTAAAATAATATAAATAAATAATAATGCAACGAAATACGCCTGCAAGATTGCTTCGGACTCGTGGTATGCGGGTTGCCTTATTCAACTTATTAGGCGCTTGGAGTTGGCAAAGTAAAAGCTTGGCACATTTTTAAAAAAATTAATGCATTTTTAGAGAATAATGTTTAAAATATAAAAATCTTACAGTTATTAAATAGTTGTGTACTTCTAATATCATTTTTTCTCAATTCATCTGACTAGTATTGTAAGATTCAATTTACTTTTAAATAAAGGCTAATTGACTAATGTCGCGAATTGTATTTATTTGATTGATTTGAGCATCATGAGATTTGTATTCATCAGAGGTTATCAATACTTTATAAGTCGAGTGACATAACACAACATAAGAGATTGATTATAAAAAGCTAAAAATGTTATTTTTCATAACACCAAAGTTTTACATTATAGAATAAGATTTTAAATATATTTTCTGCAATAATAGAAAAGGGTAGACAATTTCAAAAATAAGTATTCAATGATACGCTGTGATACCTTTCTTCTCAAAGAGAAAGATTTTTTAAGCTGAGCATTACCAAATACTTAAAGCTTCTTATAAATAAATGCTAAATTACCACAGCTTTTTAACTTTGCCAAAATACAAAACACTGGCACAGACATTGTAAACTTTTTCGTGATTACAACTGAATGCAATATTGAGACAATTTAACGATCGAATATTTGTGTTATCATTGTCTTGATAGTGAATCTGAGAGGACATTATTAATACTTAATCTTAAATCCATATTCTTCTTATGTTCTACTAATACATTTGTCAAGTTGTACGTAAGTTTAGCAAATTAGAGAGTGGATCGGTTGTTTGGACCCCGAATCAGTTGAAATACGATCTTATGGTCAAGAGAGTTCAGAAGAAATTTTTGTG
This sequence comes from Rhyacophila evoluta, assembly GCA_022683975.1. NCBI lineage: Eukaryota > Metazoa > Arthropoda > Insecta > Trichoptera > Rhyacophilidae > Rhyacophila > Rhyacophila evoluta. The sequence goes on along the minus strand of JAGVSQ010006637.1, from coordinate 6,029 downwards.
AGTTCTCTATTTACGGGTATATGGAGGATACAATATGTGGCGTTATCCAACTGCGTTCATTTTGAATATGCTGTCTTATTGTAGTTTACAATTAATGGTACTAACACTCCTACAATTTGGCTGCAGTCAGTCAATCCTGGACGATAATTAAGATTGAAGCAGGCGACACATTGGTTAGTCTGCATCAGCAGTGTCAGTCTGATCGATATGTCAATGCTATGATTTTATGGACTGTCTCAATACCAATCATTTGTCTTGGATTAACAGTCACGGTACTGCAAACAGACTTTACGTGTATGAGTACCATACGGAGGAATATGTAAGACAGTATATACAATATCTATTCTGATTTTGTCGTAAAATAGAGACTACTTAAAAATCTGAGGTTATTTTGAGATGCCATTCAGATGGGAACTAGAAAACTGCGCACATACTAAATGCATATGCAGACAACTGCGCATACGACGATTGCGCATACATATAAGCGATTGTAAAGAAAGATTGTACTATGATATATTAAACTGGATTTACGTAAATTACTTGTTTGAAGTTTATCAAACACAAGACAAGCTTATGTTTTTTAGGCCCATGACTAATTTGCACTAAATTGAGTTTGTGGCAAGTGTTTTATTAATTAATGTTGCATTGTTGTAAACCTAAATATGTCTTGTATAACACAAAACAATCTGTGTATAGCATAATTAGATCAATTTAGTTTAAATAACATGATCAAATATTTCGTTGTGATCAGTTGTATATGTGCGCAGTTTTTTTGTGTGCGTTTGTATAATTTGTGTGCATTTCTCATGTGCGCAGTTGTTTCATTTGAATGAAATTCACGTATAAGTTTAAAATCATGATAAAAAATATTGAACTTCCTGCATCTGAAGGTTTTGTCGCGGACATTCACCTAATTACCTCGACCGATGAACGCACAAAGTAAGGTGTATATTCTAATAATAAAAAAATAAAATTCAGTGCTTATTTCTGATGACAATGGATTTTTATTTGTGATTTTATATATGATATTTCACATACTACTATTTCAACTTACAACCAAAGTGGAGCAATGTAACCCTGAAACTTTACTGTATATACCTAGTTTAAATTATCAAAAACTATTGGATATAGACGATGACAATAAATTATTTATTTTATTTAGTTACAATAATTTATCATAAATAATTTTAAATGTGAGTGGAGTTTTAGCGATAAACCGCAGCGTTATCTCAACTTGCTACTATTATCAGCTGTTTTGATAACTTCAATTTATTTTAAATATACATTTTTAGATTTTAATTTTATTTTTTAAGTGTCGTTATACTCAAAACATGGTGCCGCTTAATTTACAGTTGATTTATGTGACAACTTGTGTTTCAATTCTACTTTTGTGCGCGTATAAATATTTTACAAGAAATTTTAATTACTGGAAGATTAAAGGTGTTAAATATGACGAACCTCTACCGTTGTTTGGCAATTACATGAATTTTCTTTTAAGGCGTTTATCTTTAGGTGAAGTTTATAGAGAGTTATATGAAAAATTTTCTAATGAAAAATACGTGGGTGTTTTTAAGTTTACTAAACCTGACTTGATGTTGTGTGATCCCGATTTAATAAAACATGTCCTAGTAAAAGATTTCCAGTTCTTTCAAGATCGAGACGATGGAGTTTCTGATAGTAATGAACTATTGAATAAAAATTTGTTTTCTGCAAAGGGAGAAGAATGGAGAATTATGAGACAAAAGTTCACCCCTATATTCACGTCAAGTAAATTGAAAAATATGTTTCATTTAATTGTGGAAAAATCTGTTGAATTCCAAAAGCTTGTTAATGGAACAGTAGAAAGTGGCAAAGAAATAGAAATTTGTAATTTATTTTCAAAGTTTACAACGGATGTTATAGGATCGTGCGCTTTTGGTGTAACGATGAATTCCATGTCCGATGAAAATGCTCCATTTCGGGTCATGGGGAAAAGAGTTTTTCATATTTCACTGTTAAAACAGTTAAAATTTATATTATTAGTATCACTTCCTTCAGTATATAATTTCTTTAAAATGCAAATAACAGAAGCTGAAGTTGAAGATTTCTTCGTATCTACTGTACGAGATATTATACACGAACGGAAGTACAACAAATCAAAAAGGCATGACTTCATCGATTTAATGATTGAGTTAAAGGACAACACTAAAGGCGAAGAACAAGCAATAGAATTCACGGATACATTTTTAACCGCGCAGGCTTATATTTTTTTTGTCGCTGGTTTCGAGTCATCTTCCACTCTGATGTCTTTCGCGCTTCACGAATTAGCACTACATCCAGAAATTCAACAGAAACTTCAGGACGAAATAGATGACACTCTCGCGAAATATGAAGGGAATATAACATATGAAGGAATATTAGAGATGAAGTACTTAGAGATGATTATGTATGAAACTCAACGAAAATATCCAGCACTTAGTATACTGACAAGATCTTGCAACTCTTCATACACGTTTCCTAATACCGACTTGTCTATTGAAAAAGGAGTATCTATAGCAATTCCAGTAACTGCTATTCATTATGATCCAAAATATTATCCTGATCCAGAGAAATTTATTCCTGAAAGATTTACAACTGAGGAAATCAAATCTAGACATCAAATGCTATTTTTACCATTTGGCGAAGGTCCTCGCAATTGTATAGGTAATACTAATCATTTTTTTATATCTGTTTATATTCAACAGTGCTTATAGTATTATCTGATAATACTTATCAATATTTTCTT
>JAGVSQ010006636.1:0-16144 GCA_022683975.1 Rhyacophila evoluta | reverse complement strand
GAATTTAAAATCAATTTCCATCAAGCACCATCAGTCGAAAATATTAATTGTTTCTATATTTTTCAAGACCACGATTTTATAGACTAAATGAGTAAATATAAAGTATAAATGAGTGTTTTTGCATAAAACTAAACTTATATTGGACACACGTGTGTTATTTAATTATGTCAAGTGAGAACTGAGTAAAAATCGTTTCACTCCTTTGTCTAGTTGTCGCTTACTCGTGTTTCCTTAATTACGAATTTATCAGATCAGTATTATCCTAGAACTGTCGTAAAGCAAACTATAACCAACTTCTCCACGAATTTGTAAAATGTTGTGTGTCTGTGACAGGTATGAAAAACTGGTATCACAACAGCCTAAAATAAATTCTCATAAAAGAGTCTATGTGTCACTACTTATACGTGTTATATTATTATCACGTCGTCGGTTTTGTCTCTTATATTCCATACACTTAAAGCATTTTACACGAAAGTTGTATGTGGAAAAAAGCGAGGATGCTGTTTTTCAACGTTGCTTAAACTTTATTACTTAAATTCTTTCTTAATTATCGCTCTCAGTTATACAGACGAAAAAACTATAAATAAGTATTAAATTAAAATAAGGATTATTTGTGAATAGTCGACACTCAATATTAATTATAAGAATATAAGTAACTACAATAAAAAAAAAACTTATCTTTGGTGTAGGAATTTACGTGTACCGAGAAGTAAAGCACGTGATTCACAGCAAAAGATTTGGTTTCAAACTCACAGCTGCCAAAAATTCAAATATACAAGATTGAATGAGCAATTAGTTGATAAAAATTTTTGTCAATAAAAGTGTCAATATAGTTTTTACATTTCATAAATTTATTAAATCTATTTCTGCAGTGGAAATTTTCATACTATATGGTCCATTTACAGACCAAAAAAAATATGTTCAAATAATTTAAAAGCTATATTTATATAAAACTTTATCTTGATTGTTAAGATCATTTAGTAAAACCTCTTGACAATGAAATAACGATTTTTGATTTTTTTGAAAAAAATTGGTTCATAAAGTCACTTTAACTTATCATATGTATTGATACATACTTCACTTGTACATATCTTATTTATATTTTATAAAAAATATTCGAAAATAAATATACTAACTTATAAAGTGAAAACCACAAAACGGCAACCAAAAAAGCATTATAACTAATTATAAAAACTGTGTATTACTGAAAGACTGCTTAATATGGAGTGGACGTATGACCTTGAAGGAACAAGAATACTGACTAATGACAGTGGTTCTTTGAAACGACGGTTGGTGCTCAAATGTTCATATTCTAAGTGGAAGAATTTAAGAAGAATAAAAACATTAAGATTAAATCATAAAATAAAAACATGAATGTTGATGCTTTCCGTACTTTTTTTTTAAGCACTTTTAGTTTACGGTCAGCTTTTATCAAATCGTAAGGTTTATTTTTATTGATACAAAATAATGTCGTCCACCAAGAAAATAAGCCGAGGTTTCTTAAAAGTTATTTTATACGTTGTGTTGTGACAGAAGAAAAATTTCTACTCGTATAAAAATACCCTTTGCTCATACAAGAGGACACTCCAAACGGTTTAAGAAACATCGCTGTAACCTAAATGCTGTGACCTCACTTTGAGTTTAGTGCGGTTCAGTTTTCACCTCGTGATCTCTGTTTACTACCTTCTGCCGAGTGAAGTCAATCGGAAGTTATTGCTCATCAAATAAATAATAATCAACAGACTGACACAAACAGCTCGCCCGGAAAGAACATTTTGTCAGCAAAGTATGTGTACCGAAAGGGGAAAATCAAATTAAGTTCGTTAGGTTTTATAAAGTCTCCATTAAACTAAATTTATAATCCAAATAAAGTTTCTTTACCACCTTTGGATAAACACGTTAAAAACCATTACGAGTGATATTAATATTTTAATTACGAATTAAATATGCAATTGATTTACAACACGCTTCAAGTAATATACAGTTTATTGCAGTTAAATAACAGTTTATTGTGAGTAAAAATAGTACAATCGTCAAAGTATTAATAATCAAGTTTTCTACCAGTATCATCACAATCATACAAAAAAAAACATTACTGCAATACATAATTACCGTACATCTGGTAATCTTTCTGGAATCTATGCTTTTTGTGAATTACTGATAATTTAACTTTACAAATTTCTGGCCTATTGCCATTATTATTGATCTGAATCGTATCAATTCATTCATTCGCTTTACTTATATATTATAAAATATTAAATTTTAAAATCTTCAAGAACACTTTTATGAATTTTTTATTTTAATTTAGTTTACAATTACATAAAAAGTAGCAATTATTGTATATGTACACATAAACAGTTTTCATGAAAAGTTTTCACCACAAACAAGATCAGGTAACTTGAAGAATTCTGTGTCATTTGCTTTGGTATTTGAATTTTTTACTGGATACTTAACTAGTAACATCGACCTCACTTCACTTTTTCAAATTGTTACATTTTTTAAAACTTCATCAATTTTTTTCATTTATTAAAGCAAAACGGTTGCTAAATAAATGTAGTTTTGTCGGCTGGATTAAACAGTAACTATTGTTAATTAACAATGTTAACAAATAATACGTTATTTATCTTAAACCATTGACACTTGGCGATATAAAATGAAAAAAACTACAAGAAGGCAATATCTATTCCAAACTATATAGTTAAAATTATTACGATGTCAATATGTACAATTAAACCTGCATTTTTTTTTTCCATGTTCATTCAGAAACGGCAGCTTATGGAGAGTGAATATTTTCGCTCCGTAAGTGAAGTATGTAGATCTCCACGATATGAATACGTGTATTGACAGATTATTTTTCACGAAAACTGATTGCCAGACAATGGACCAACCCAACGATTATCCAGTCGTGCATTTTTTGATTTTAAAAAAATCAGTAATTGTTGAAATTGAATCCGCATTCTCCAGATACAAAGTGCGCACACTTATCTCTTGGTAGCTGGGAAGAATATAATACTGAAACTACAATAGCATTATTATAATGCGTAATATTATAACTTATTTGTAAATATGTTGCTGCTGTCTGTTAAATATGTATGCGACGCAGTTTGTTTATATGCAAGTTACAGCTTTTCTGGCAATAATATTATTGTAAATAATACAAAACCCCAGGGCAGCGGACTGTTATTAGCATTTAGAATATGTGCAACATTGTAAATTACTTGAGGTTTGTATAAAGCGTTTCCTTGCAATGCTAATGATACTGACTCATAGCTACAAATTGTATGTACACGGACATTCAATTACTTAATTGGCGCACTTATCCGTACTTCGGTAGAGTTTGCTTTTCTAATTTTCTTAACGAACTCGTGACCCTCTCGGTGACTTCATGAATTTTATTAAATACACTTTATAAATAACCATCGAGCAACATTCAATACATAGTTTATGTTGTATTGTTGTAAATTATTGTATGTACCCACGTATGGAAGACTATGATGAGAGGATCTGACGTGGTGACACTATTAAAAGATAAATGACATACTGAAGATATATTCGTTTATAATATAATTATTAGATTCACTACAGGGCTTTTGTTGAAATAGATTGAAGCTAATTTTTTATAGAAAATTATTTTAATAGTCTTTTTGTTGTAAACAAACTTCAATGCTTGGCTGTATACATCGTTTTTAGTATTTGGCATCAGTGAAAATTTTTAAAGTTCAAAATAATGCAGTTGATTTAAAAATACCAATAAAAATGAAATCTACGTCACTACTCTGCACTGTTTGCAAATAGTGCTTTGGACAGTTAGAGACATGTGTGTTGATTGTGTTTTCTATTTTATAGAGCTATAATACAAGTGCACCAATTTTTACAATTTTTACGTTTAAATATTATATAAGGTTAATATTATATTGAAGATTGCCATTCTCTATGAACTAATAGATTTGAAAGTTTTGAATTTTTCAGTTTGACAGCATAAAAACAGCATGGAGAATTTGAATTTTCATTTCACATAAACGGTCAACAAATAAGCTTTTTTACATACCAGCAGCGTTAGTGGCGTAGCTACCTATAAGGAGTTGGAGCAGATTTCTTCAGGTGTATGAATCAAGGGTGGTAAAGGGAGGGCAAGTAAATAAAAGTTAGTGTGATCTAAAAAAATAAGGAACCACAAATTTTGCCGAAAAATTTAAGGATGTGTGAGACCATAAAAGAGAAAGTATAGAAAGCGCAACGATTTTACTTGTTCCATGACGCTGAAAGTATAGCTACACCACTGAGCAGTATATGCAATTCTATAATTAGTTTTACCTTCTGCATTTTTTTTATAATTATATACTAATACATAGAAACTAATACTGCTTCATAATAAAAATATTAAGCTGTTTATGATTCTTAATATCTAACAACAACTGTACATACACTGAACTTCATAAACTTCATTGTTACGTCAGAATAGTTGTAAAGCTTACAATAGACGAGATGGTGACAATCAGACGATCATAGATTGTTTTAAATTTTAAATCTGTTGTGATTAGCCCGCAGCCACCCAAAACCAATGAAAATGAAAATATATTTATAGAGGAAATTGAATATAAAATGAATCTACCGCAGAAGAAGAATAAATAAAGGAGATTGAGAGATCGTTCTGCGTTAAGCTATCAACTTATTATTAAAATATATTAATACTCTATTAGAAGATTATCGTCTATTTGTTTAAGTTAAACATTCATATAATAAGATAATTAAAATCATTTAAATTAGTCATTTTTTTTATTAGTATCGTATATATTTTTTACCTTCAGTAGAATCTTTGAAATGAAGTTATCATAACAGTTTTTTAGAAATAAACTAAGTTTTATCTAGTAACTAAGTTAATAAAAGAGTTTTCTCTAAATACCTATCCCAATTATGAGTCCCTGGCATAATTTTACTAGTTTCCTCATGTGTACAAATATTGGGTGCTAGTTTCGTTCCGTTACAATAACCTTTTAAGCTGTCGGCCCATAAAAACTTTAGGAAAAAAATTCTTCCCGCTTAAAGAAAATAAGATTTTTACATTTATTCTGACTGCCAAGTTAAGTTTATCCTTTTTGTCCACAAAGTTTTCACCAGTTTCACGCAACATTAGCTGCAAAATGCTCGTGTTTATATAAAATATCCATTTTTATGACTCATTTAGCTTAAGTGCAAGCTCTTTTGTCATTTAGAAAAGGTGAAACTTTTCAGCTTTTGCCATAACGGTTCACTATTTAGCAACTTTAAATGTCTCGGTCATTATTTTAATCAAGTAAGTGTTGAACCAAATAATGAGTGTTTTTAAGTTAAATTAATAGATTCTAAGCATTATTGAATTTAATTTTCATTCCATCTAATTTCTCACAGTTGCCATAACTGAGTAGTATTGTTAAATGACTAAAATCTTAAATATTAGTAGTTAGCACTTTTGCATGAATCATAAAAGCACTAGTATGGATGACGCATTTGTTCTGCTTATTGTATTTATTCTTTTAACTATATTTATAACCTAACGTAACCTAAACCAATTCATTCATAATCCAGTCCTAAATATCTGAGTGTTAAGTAGTCACCATGCAGACTTAAGATTATAATGCTCAACCTTTAGCACTGAAACTCGTTCTTTAACCTTCACTCATAGAAACACTCGTTAATCAGTAAATTAACCAAACATAAAAAAATAACACTTTGTAAAATAATATGTACAAAAAAGATGTTGTGAAAATGAAATAACGGCTTTCTAAGTTCTAGTTAAAAGAAAATTAAATTTTGTTTAAAAATAAAACGAATATTGTTCACTGTATAATAATTAGACTATAAATAATACTAGCACATGAAATGATTTAATATTTCACCCGTCATTGTTCTAAAATCGAGACGAAAAGATTATTTATATCCTCACGTTACGAACGCGTTCGCCGTAACTATCTAGTTTTAGCTTCCTAATACCCTCAGGGATAGAAAGTCTCTAGTATTTTCCCGACGATTCGTTTGTGAGGTGTTTTTCGTCTTTGCCCGTTTGTTCTTCCGCACTTTTCCGCAGATGCTAAGGGCATTAGACAGATAGCTACAGGCTGATAACGTCAGATCCTTTTTTTTGCAAACCCAACGATCGCTTTTTTTATTTATTTACGTTTTCGTGCCAACAAGAAATATTTTTTGAGCTGTCAAAAGAATAAAAGATTTCGCAAATATCATAATACAATTTAATAATAACTGATGAAGGACTAAAACAAAAACAAAAGTATCCACATACGAGTAGGCATTCAACGTTAAATGATATGTCGTAAAAATTGACTCATTTCAAGTACTGTCACACTCAATTTTGACTTAAGCGGAAAACAAAATATTCAAATACGCGTAAACAAAATTTTTAGTTGTTCATTCTTGTGATGCTTAATACATTTCTTCTATATTCAGAAGTTTATTAATCAGTCACATTATGATTTAATATTCCAGTATATTTTAACAGCTTTTTTTTATATTTCCAACATGAATAAAATATACCCTATTTTTATTAGTAATTTCAAAAAATGGAGTAAGGCATTGGATATTAAATCGAAAAATATCGCCAAAATTGAAATATTATAATAATAGCACAACTTTTTTGCCACACTATATCCAAGATAGACGAGACGTTATCTTGTGTGCTTTGGAGCTGGAGATTCCGTATTTTATTACCACAGCTACTTGATTTTATCGAACAGGCAAGGTTTGATGTCCAATGGGTTGTAAAATTGGCTGACAACTAATTTTTATTAAATTTAAGACACTGCATAGTTCCATATAAACCACTTCTGAATTGGAAATATTCACTGTATAGATCTGTAAAAAATAAATATTCAAGGAGTTTTTTTTTTCATTTTACCAGAGATTAAAATGGTAATAAATATAATACATTATTACTTCTTATGGCAAATTCAATTGCGTGATTATTTTTAATTATATTAAACCAAAAAAAAACGTATTCAATTATTTATTCCTAACATAAATGCAGACAGAGTTTAAAGCACCTTATACATTCAAATTCTGACGCATTTCACCTTATTAGCACAACACTCACTACAAAAAAAATGTGTGTAATATTTACTGACTATTAAGTCGATGCCATCATTTGATATGTGATATTTTTTTTACCCTCCGACAAACGGTATTAGCCAAATTATTATAAATAAGCGGAAGATTTGAATATAGTTTATGCTGTTCTTTTATAAATCTTTTATATATCAACTTGCCTTGAAGTAAGGAAAAGGCAAACAAAAATTGCTGATTGATTAGCCGAAAAACATTTTCAATTGTCTTCGACAAAATGAGCAATATTGCGAAAAACCATTAAAATTTTTAGAAACAATATTTCTTTATTAAGGACTCAATTAATGGCAGTAACTCTTATTCTATGCAAATTTTATAGGTTTAAAATTGACGTGCGGTTAAAATTTTTTCAGTGTAATGTAATTTTCATGAGATCTGGTTCCGGATGAGGCCTGCCACGAGGCAATTTTGGCGGGAATAAAATTGTGCGATGGCTATCTTGCGTAGAATTTGAATTAAATTCGACGCCCACTTTGTTTGGCGCGAAACAAACAAAACAGATCGCAGGTCGTTTCCGCCTCACGTACTTCACAATTTTATTTCCAATTTGATAACGGCTGATACATCCGGTGGCGTTTCCCAATTAACAAGTTACACAAGAGCTTCGAAGCCTGCCGTATCAGTGATTCTCTAACATAAGGGTTATCAACATTCTAAAGCATTGATAATACGTTATTGTGAAATCATTCTTTGCTCTGTTGTCTAATTTTATGTATGGGAGTAAACTAAAGCTTTCGGAGATTTATACATTTTTTGATTCTCAGTACATCTTTACGAGAATCGATGACAGTCCATCATAATTCTGTATTTATTTAAAATGAACTTTGGAGCACATATTATTATTATCCAGCCAAACTTTTGACCATATTTAGGACTTTTTTCAATATACTATTCAACGTAAATAATTACAACACAATTACAATTTACCATTGATATTTAATCTTTGTATATATACTTAAAAGTTACGACGCTAAATAAAAAAAGATAGATAAATTAAATCACAATTCGTTTTTATTTTCATCCTATCCAATTATTTTAGCTGTCACAAAATTATTGGATAAGAATGTTTGCTTATTAATTTTATAGATCTATTTAATTAAAAAATTATAGATTTCCAACAAATGAATGAATCAATAAATAAACTTGTTATATATATATATAATAATAAAAATCATGTTATTAGATTCTAAATCTTTACAAAAATATCTTTGTTTACTGTTCAATGAATAGTTTATAGATTTTTGGTTTATGTAGTTTAGTGTTTTAAATCATTGGATTCCATTATTTTAAATACAAATCACAATCATGAAGCTTTATTTGTATTAATAAAATAAAATCTCAGATTATGTTTCACTTTTTTCCAATTTGTTCCATTAAAGGGAGTCACAAAATTTATACGCGACACTATCTATCATCTTCCTAGTTTGAAATAAATAAAAGCTTATAAAAAAGATTCCCATAGGTATGAAATCAAAACGAAAATGTTTATTTTCTACTCATTTTCATGGCCTTCCTTAATTTTTATGCATACAAAATCTATTTTATTCACAAATAACTAAAACTTTACTTCAAAAATTGAGGTCTTTCGTAATGTATTCAAACGTATCCAAAGTTAATATGCAAAAACCATCCTTTTCAATCAGTGAGGTTATTTGCTAAATCGTTACACCGCGTGTGCCTACTCGAGAGCTGGAGCAAGAAACAAAACAGAGGCATTACATATTAATGGTTTCTGTGAGTAGCAAACTAAGAGAAGCTTGCGTTGATAGCCCTACGCATCAAACCCCCAAGGGGCATCCCCTAAGCGTGGAAGCCGCGGCCCGTTAAGGTGTAAAAATGTAACGGGGTACGCAAGATGAATGTGCCGTCACCGCGTAACAGGAAATGGCTCGTTGCGATCAATGGCCCATGGAAGGCCGCCTAGTTAAAACGCCGCTCCCGTTTGCTTGTCACATATTATAGAGTGGTTAGTTTCAAAAGTATCACCTGTGTGTTGACAATTTTGAGGCTTTCACGGATCTTTCAAACTACCATATAAAGTTTTTTTTTAATACATGTACAATATAACAATGAAACATTTTTCTTGCATTATCCATAAGTAGTCAATTAATCCAGAAAATGAGAAAGTTTATCATATTTTTATTTTTTAACTTTATCATACTTTATTATCATAAAACTACTTTCTTTAAGCGATAAGTGTATCAATTGAGAGATTTTTAATATCCATTCTACTTTTCTTGATATTTTAAGAATAATTTATACAGAATAAAAAACTAAGCAGGTTATTTTATTTACTCATTTTAACATACCTATAACCATTTGATATGCTATCGTAGCTATTGTTAAATTTTATTTACAATATTATCTGTATCAATATCTCTATATATTTAACCAAATGATTTAGGTAATTGATATTTGATGTTTTTTTTGTTACTACCTCTGTATACACCGTATATAAGTAATGTATTCAGAGAAACGTAAAAAAAATTTTTTTATGGAAGTGTGGACCTACGCAGTGTGAAGATTTTCGCTCTAAAGGTAAAGTATAACGATCTCCGTAATGTGAAGACATGTTTTGACAGATCATTTTTCATGGAAATTGATTTTCAGACAATTGCTCAACCTGATGAGATCAAGTCCTGCATTTTTGGATTCCTGAAAATCCAGCAGATCTGAAAATCAAACTCGTACTCCCCGGGTGCAGAGCGCACATGCTAATCTCTCGGTTATCGGGGATAGGTCTAGATGTTTAAGTCAATTTACACACGTAAGAAATCTACATTTAAAAAAATTCATTCCTGATTAAATGGGAAAGATTTTCGTTTAACTGAAAATATTTTTTTTTGAATAAAACACATATATAATTAAGTCGATAAATTTTCATCAATTTTCTAGGGGGAAGCTTATTTGATATACCCATAACCCAAAATAAGCCAATCGAAAACAAGAATGGCTGAAAATTTTGACTGTATACATACAAAGCTGATAATAATATAACTTTAAGTATGCTGTAAGGATTATGAATTAAAATATGACATATTTTTTGACACGTATAATATCGCTTAAGCGCGTTTTGAAACTAAGCGCTTTATATTAACTATGTGACGCAGTAAGCTTCCCATTGAAAGGCCTTTGTTCGGATTTGAGCGCCAGATTTCGAACGGTGTCGTTATTATTTTTATAGCCGTCACTTCCTGCTCAACCGTATCTTTTTCATACATGTACAGATATATTTAATGACGAGAAATGGTGGAATCACGGAAAAAGAAATTACGAATATTCAAATGCATGCGGGGAAAATCTTTAAACTGCCGTACGCATTTTCCTGTTTCCTGTTTATTGTGCATCTAACTGGATTTATTACCGCGCACCTAATATATTGTGTTTTATGCCCTAAACATCATCAGAATACTTTGAAAATGCCTTCATCATACAAAGATATTTTTTTTCTCGTATTACATAGTAAATACAACGCTTTTATTAATCAATTTTAACAACTGATGCATATTTTAAAAATATTTTCTATATAAACTATTTTAATAGGAATTGGAAGTTAGTATTTTTGATACCAATAAAATATCAAAGAAGAAAAAAGACTTTATTTTTTATTAATTACTAAATAGTATATAGGTATGGGCTTAGAACTGCTGATAGTGATACAATTTTCTTACAATACGACAAACTGTTGAAGTAATTTTATGATATACATATTTGGAAATAAGTATTTAACAATGCTTTTCAAGTGGATTATTCTATTATAAATTATTTTTATTATATTATAATTATTTTCTTATTAACATATTTATAATAACTAAGGTTTATTTATAAAACTCACGACAAATATTTTAGGAAGCTTTTTGTAATGGTTATGTTTTAAGCTGAAAGCTTTCTTCCTTTATCTTTGCTTTTCATTCTAGAATCACACAAGGCAGGAAACTTAAAATCATATTTGATTTACATGCAAATGTGGTTATTTTTCATATATTATCAAATTTATAGTTGGATATGTTAATTTAAGATAAAAAAAAAATTTTCAACGCATTTGGTATATTAAATAAAGTACTGCAATGTTATCGTAAGATGTTTAAGTATACAATATACGTTGTACGTGTATCCAATTAAGTTAATTTACAGAATTCATTATTTCGATAGTTAAGCTCGACAAATCATATTATTAAATTCACCTCTGACGTTAATAGTGTTTCGGGGTCCTAATATTGTCCTCCTTTGCTTCATGCGTTACTATTTGCGGAAAATCAACAAACCACCCTGGTCATATAACTATGCAAACTTTAAGTTAGTTATGATCCTTAAAAGGTCGGAAACTGTGTACATCCTAGGAAGGGACAAATTATCTTTCTCAAGATCTTCCTTTAAAACCAATTAAGAGGCAGCTGTTTACGCTTAATCGTGTCCTATATTTCACAGCCATAGATGTCTATCGAAATTTTATGCTAATGAAGATTATTTTCAAAATGAGTTTCATTAGTTTTAATCCGAAACGCTAACGTAGATAACCGGGTGTTGAATAAAGAAAAAACACTTCCGACAGAGGGTCATAAGTCTTAACGAAGACGTCAAGTCTGTATTAATTATTTACTTTGTTCTTAGACAGTCAAATTGTCGAATAAACATCATAGGTATCTATCTAAAATAGAGATACACTATCATTTGAATCCGTAATCAATTTGATGACCTACTCAGCGCTGGATTTACCTTAGCTAAACTAAAGTTTAAAATATAGATTGCAGATGCGTTATAACATGAATATTTAATTAAAAAGCAAGGTTATAGATAACTAACTTATTGGAATAAATCATTACATTATGGAGATATATATGCTTTTGACTCGGTGAGGATGAGTTTGAAAAGTGGACAAAGAATGTATGGATTATGGTTATATTTCATTTTAGTATTGATAAAAAAAGTAGAACTCGCATATTATAAGGTTGTGTGTATAGGCTAAAACTTGAAACACTTACCATATTATACAGTTCATTGTAGCATATACGATAATATATAAAAAAGGCCTCTTATAATATAAATTATAAATTATTTTTAAATACACTTAGTTCAGATTGTTTTTTGCATTATATTCGCTACATGAACGAAGGTTGAAATTATATTTTTAAAATATATTTATAATATTCCTTTTTATTCTATTTTGCTTATGATTTAAAAATTTGAATTATATTTTGTTTGCAAATAATTTATTCTTAATTAAATTACTCTTCTATAAAGCAAAATATTGGTGTTTTTTAATTAAGTATTTATATCAATCACATGATAAATAAATATTTATGCTACTCACGAAAATTATTTCATAAAATGTAATATCCAAAGCCGCTGGTAAAATAAATTCTCTGTGAGGTGTTTGTGATTCAAATAGAAATAATTATACCTTCAAAACACTTAGCATTTTTTTGTCACTTGGTAAAAATGAGCCGAAACCGTGCTGAGCTTAAAATATAAAGCTGGCACTCGCGAAGTCTTTTATAGCTCTCATTAGCATACGGATAATCTTGGTAATATTATGATAACTTCAAAAAATCTCAGGTGCCTTAGATAAAATCTTTTTTTTTTCAACAGTAATTAACATTATTTATGCGCCTTAGTTTATAAATTGCATGTCGTTAATTTCATCATAAATAAACATGCACATCTATATAATGCTTTTCATTCTTTTTTATTGATACAAATACTAACCTCATTGAGAATATATACAAAAAAATATATATTTAGTTAAATATACTATACTGTTCATTTTGCTGATATATCGAATAATAATAGTAATGTTTTTACTGCTTTTTTATTACAATGTTTACTACATTACTTAACATCAACTTTTCAAACGTTATCTGAATTTGAAAAATAGTATGTAGAAATTTATTTAATATAGTGGATTTAGTTTACGTTTTCCATCTAAATGCTTTACAAGATGAATAAAGCTTTGCAATTGTACTTTAAATGTATCATTACGAGTGACAATAGAGAGGTTAATAAAGCATAAAACAAGAAAGGCATAATACTAGAACAATGACTCTATTAAGTTTCTATAGCTTGGGATTTAATGTTTTCAAATAATGTATAAATATGGGATAAAATACGCTTGTTAATAAATAAAAATAAAGCTCACAATATTTTACTAATAGGATATTACTCTCGCAATAATTATATCTTAATTAACATTCATCAAATAAAGAATACATTATCCCCTGATTAATTATTTTGAACGCACTTTCACGCTGAAATGTAAAAAAAAAATTTGCTATTCACTTAAAGTACCTATACCAACTAGGAAAATATATTGTTTTACTTTTTATTAAACGTCTGCTCGTAATATTTTTTTACAATCCGCATTTAAAATATCATTAATAATGAAAATAAAATAGCTCAGGCACTTGTCATTTTCAACGTCATTACAAACACATCACAATCTTGTTAAGATTTATTTTATTTATAGAAAAACCTTTATTCCATTTTTTACTGGTAAAAACTGGCCGAGCACACCAAAATACGTTTTTTTCCGATATCATACGATAACGTAAGCATGTTATATAGTTATAAATATCAGAACGTCAGAAATTAGTATAAAAAAATATGAAAAAATACGGCAATTAGATTTATACAGCCGGCGGAATTCAAAAGTTACACAGATTTTGTATACAATTTCGTACTTGGGTAAAAATAAAATCTATATAGCGAAAACTATTATTATACTAAAATATATTGTACCATTCAAAATATTATCTTAAATTCTTTGCTGAAAACTACAGATGCGCTTTCAATGTCTAATTAGCAGCAAGCGCCCTCACCGCACTTTAATTAAATTTTATCAGTGATATAAACTAAACCCTTTTTTAGAGTTATCGCAAGGCTTTCTACACAGCCTTATAACACAATGATATTCAATTACGAATTTACGTGTACCGGCATACAAACAAATCGTTGAAATTGTAATCACATTAGCTGAAGCTATCAAGAAGCCATTATTGGTGCCATTGTATTAACCGTCCTATCTGAAAGTCGGCGGATCTCCACAAAGGCTCTGCAATTAATTGAAACCACAATGACTTCGCACAAGAAGAACACTTGTAAGGTTGCCCTAGCCCGTTTTCATTATATCCTTCGACGCTTGTATGCTCACACATAAATCATGCGTAACTATTACTAAGAACTTCGTATAAAATTATTATAACGACCCCAACTTTGACAAAGTAGAGTACACATCGAATCATACGAGCACCCTCTTTGTTATTTTAACAGCCATTATTATTCTACAACTATCCTTCAGAAGCTGATGGGTTTTTGTCTCACCTTCCTTTATGTTACTGCTTGAAGGGATGATGCTTTTATAGATTTTAAATATCGTATAACACAATTGACGCCGAAACAGTATGATAACAGGCTTTGTTCTCAGAATTCTATTACTAAAACACAATCGACTAAAATTTAAGCTTTTGTATTCAACCTTTCGTTAAATGAAAAATTAGAAAAATACACTTTGTTCACTTTAAATAATAACATAGTTTGCTTAACAAACTAATACAAAAAATGTGATAGTTGTTTGAGAAAAGTATTTTTTCAAATCCTGAAACAAAAAAAAATCATGAGGTATTGGATTAAATAATATTTTATTTGTGTACTTTGCTCGCTTTGAAAGTAGAACGTATGACAGTAAAATGATGCTAATTCTAGAAATAGAATGCGAGTATATGAGACTCCACAGAGTGAAATCATACACTGAAATGTAGTTTTTACGAGCAAGGGTTTTGGCAAGTTTTGGATCCTAAAATTTAAAAAAAAAATCATTAATAGAAGTGGAATTCGATCTCGCAGTTTCGATTACCAAAACACGTGCGTTTTTCACCCGAGCACCGGAGGGGTTTTATATGCATTTTCGTAATTTGAAGACTTTTTTATCCAATAACTGAACTTACTAGAGTTCTAGTCCTTGTTTTTGGTTTTTTATTTTTCATACAGTTACGAGATTTGAACCTACAATAAATATTTTTCAAGCTCATAGGCTTACCAAATTGCCCAGCGTTTATAATAGGTAATATGTTGATCGTGACATTTACTTTCCAAATATTTAATATGTATATTCTATCATGATTTTAATACAGTGAAACTTTAATCGGAGCTTCAAAAAAGTTAGTATCAGCAGACAAAATTTTAGATGTGTCGTATTTGTTTTAAAAAATCAAATGAAATCGTGATTTTGAAAGTTTCATTGAAATTTTGTTTAATTAAAAAACAATCATTTCGTTACTTCAAGTACGCTTAACGGTGCTTAATGCTGTTTAACGAGATGAAAGGGCTTAATAAAACAAAAAAAATAATCCCATATATTCGTTACGCGTTCATTATTAGTAATATGAACCTCTCATCGGTCCTCAATATCACATACAGTGACTCAATTCAAACATTCAAGTGAGTGGGCGGCACACCACAGAAAACATTTTTTTACTCTCTTCCATTAACGAATTTATCGTTTTTTTCGAAATCTTTAAGTACAAGCCAATTGTATGAATCTATCGCGGTAAAAATACAAGAGAATAAATAACATTTAACAAGATTGCTTTTCATTCCACGTGACAAAGACAAATGAAAACAATATAAGAATGCCTTTTCAATTATTATTTTTTTCTTATCCTTGCTCTATGGCTCTATGCCCGTCTCGCTCTATTGACAGGCAAACACTCCTTCGAGAAAACTTTTTGAATTACATAAAGGTCTTGTTAGATAGGAAAACGGACAAGTGTCCGGGAGAACTTTTTCCGCCTTATCATCGGTCATTTATCTTAGAATACGAATTTCTTGGTCTTTCGCCTCGACATGATATATGTATCGGACGATTTTGTTATTTACGGTACCATTAAATATTTTTTATTCATCGTTTTTTGCGAGCACTTTCTCAAAAAACTTTCATATCTCGTCTAGAAAAATTAATGTACAACGAATCTACGAAGAAAATTGATGTTATTTATTTGAAAAACTTCGGGGTGATTTTTATATGAAAATGTCTCGT
>JAGVSQ010006635.1:0-16144 GCA_022683975.1 Rhyacophila evoluta | reverse complement strand
CAGTGATCTCACATATGGAAGTTTACCAGTTTTAAATAATTCAGAATTTAAATAAATGTACAAAATGCATCCAGGCATTAGGAAATAAAATATATTTTCATATTGGACTCGGAGAGGTCATATTACATTTTTAAAAATGTTTGTTCATATCAATTTTTCATTGATAATAAATCATTATTGCTTAACAATAACAATATTTTTAAGTTGTCCTCCCATTCTTGGTAAGCTCGTTGCTCGTTCTTGTTAATAAGTGGGCAAAGAAATAGTTTAGGTCGGTGAATTAAGTTAGTAACAATTTTTTTCACAAATAGATGATTAAGTTGGTAGCATAATTCACATATAGACTTGCATAGTTTGATGAATCAATGTCAATTGTCAATGCAGCACTTCGTCTTCAAAACAACACTGAAGCGAGTTTTTTAAACTAAACATTGCTTTCCTAATTCATATTATGTTTTTTTTCATACTACCCATAAGATTGTCATTTGTTTATTATATCTACCTGTTTTAGTACAGGATAAAAAAGTAATAAATTAAATACTACATAATTTTTCATATTTTTTATTTCACTATCTGAAAAATATAAAGTGTTGCATCGTTTATCCTTCCTTTACATCAAAGTGGGCATTCAAAAAAATCTTTCAGTGGCAAAATTTTTGGAAAATGACGAGCTTTGTGTAATGCTTGCTACTTGAAATATCAAACTATGCAATTGTATGTTTGAGTAATGCTGTAAACTTAATCTTGTATTTGCGAAAAGTTTCATGACTAACTTAATCAACCGACCTAAAATACACCTTTGCCAATAAGTGTTATAAAGCTTGTTCGTGTTACATTGAATACAATCAATTACATTGCCAGAATCCAGATCTTCGAAACCAAGTTGCTGCCCATGCTCTGCTAAATAAGGAACTTGGACCTTGATTTGTAGAAATAAAAAAATAAAAATGCATTTTCCCTAAAAAAGTAATAAATCCATTGTAGGTCTTTTAAGAATCAATTGTGTGATGTATGCTTTCATAAAAATGGGAAAAATTACATATAAAAATAATTTTATGTACTAATTTTATTAAGGTTTTTGTCAAGAAAAACTTTTTGTTGGGATTTTTTGTTTTTTTCCAGTAAATTTTTTTTTTGGAAAACTTTGAACCAGACTGGTGACGTATTATTGTATTTTCATGTGAAATGAACTAAAAGAGTTTGAAGATAATTATAAGTTGAGATATCACATAAATTAAAATATATAAAAAGTATCTCCTTACATATTGAATTAGATTTACATTTACCCATTTACAATTCAGTAGTTTCAAATTCTATTATTGGAACGTGAAGAGGTTAAATGCTAGAAGTTCTTACTTAGCCTTTTATAATTAAATAACAATGCTCAGATATAATAATAGAACACATAAGAATACATTAACAATCGTTTTCGACAATAGTCATTATTAAAAGTCAATCCATGCAACCTCTATTATTCCATTATTATTATTATTATAATTAATATCAATTATGCTATTCCTTGAAAGCTTGTGAATCTTCTGGCATGGAGACAGGCAATATTGCAGCTCCCTTTTGAATTTGAAATTCAGTGGATGGGTTCTAAAAAGGATTCTACATTTTTTAGCTAAACCCAGGGCTTCTCATAATTTCTTTAAAGTTAATTTATTAATTTCACAATCTTCATCACTTCTCTTCTTGAAATCGACTTCTTGTACAATTTCTGAAGCTATTTTCAGTAAGCCCGCTTTGATAATTTCTTCTTCATTAACGTATTAAAATGAGACCGTGTTGTATGTTGCAGTGCCATACAAGAGTTTCTATAATTTTCTTATCATGTAAGAGCGAAAGCGTGTTGTATGGGGTACTTTCATGCAATACCTTATTTCTCAAATTCAAACTGTTTAATTTTAGACAAGCAGAGGAATTGAAGCAGAAGGTAGTGCTTGGTATTGGAACGACACCGGTCCCTTCAGAACAGACACTAATGTTGGCTCAACTCCAGAAGGTATTTACTTGCATTTTTAAAATTTTCAAATCTTTACTAAATGCTGTGACTTATAGGTGTTATTTACTGTTTTCTGTCTTAATAATTTTTAATAATAGCTTTTCAGCTTTTGAAAAATATTCTGCACAAAACATCGAAGGAGTATTATCGGCTACAATACTTAAACAAAATATTTGCCTTGGATATAAAAAAATGGCTACTATGTTGTATTTTTTTTTTATTACTGTTTTCTCTTAGTGTGAAGCATTTAGATTTCCATCAATATGAAGACTTTTTGACTGTGTAGCATAATGTTGCAATAAAAACTTATCTTCACAGATTGATTTCGTAAGGACTGGTTGTCTGACAATCGCTAATTCAATCGGGCATCTGTGTTTCACTATTAAGTAAACATTACCAAAATATACCACATAATACACTCTGATACCGAGGTGACTTCCTTGTATCACTCTTTGACTTATGACAGGGTTATGTTCCACCACTTTGGGCTCTAGTCGAAATAGTCGTAAATAGAATTTCATATAAAAAATCTGAATCAATATGAACAATAATACTCATTTATTATAAACTTTGTGATCATAAGTGTGAGTCATTAAATCTTGAAGACTAATGTATTTACTTATATCTATCTCTTTAACACTTTCGCGGACACATCTGCAATTGCAGTCATTTTTCGTCTGTTAAATGGGACACGTCTGCATATACAGACATGTTTTTTGAAATCATTTTGGACACGTCTGCAATTGCAGACACACGTGTATTGAGTTTGTATATGCGGGTTAGAACTTGTTATCCCAAGACAATACCCTTGGTCAGGCGTTGTGTCCCATTCTATTTAAGTGTCCGCGAAAGTATTAATAGAAATATGAAGCAATATCTAGTTAAATGTTCATGCTAAGTTTTTTCTTTCTTGTTTGTTACAGGCATATAAGAGCATTTTATTGATGGATTTAGATTATGCTCTAGATAAGAAAGTCGAACAAGATCTTTGGAATCTTGGATTTAAAAATCAGATTGAAACCCTGCAAAATAATGCCAAAGATAAGAAGGTATGTAAAATTTTATAGAACTGATATTTCTGACTAAATCAATGTCTTTTTTTAGAACCAATTTAATATTTGACCACCCACGTAGCCAAGACGTAAGTGCACATACTTGGCACTAGAAGTTACGGGTCCAAATCCCAAGGCTACTAAGAATTTTTATTTATTTTTACAAAGATTTAGATTTATCGAATAGTTGAAAACAAGCTTGAATATGTAGCTTCATGATAAAATGCATAGCTAATGTTGTTATACCTTCAGTAGATAAAATGTAATACATCGAAAAATTCTTTGTTCTTATTAATTCATTATTTTTATTTGCAAACTAGAAAAATGTGTTTATAATATCGCTACTGTTTAAACAACAGTAGAATTTTCAAGTATATAAATGAGATCATCTTTGATTTAATATTTTTTCTTTCTTCATGGAATTTCTTTTTGTCAATTATAAATTCATTATTATCATGTTGATTCCCACTCATGGATGTTTTTCTTTGTTCTCATATTAATTGATAAAAATAAATACTCATACCATTATATACCTAGCATTAATCATAGTCATTTGTATGCTATGCAAGATTATTATTTTTAAAATGACAATAGTGCAATAGTTCTACATGTAAATATGAAATGTGTAAGATTTAAAAGCTATAATAAAACATTAGATCTCAATTTCTTTAATTAGGGGAGGGGGTCCTTTTAATTGTTTACAAAAGTATTTATGCGATGGCTGTTTTATTATTAGCTTTAATAACTAAAGGTCCGTTCCATCAATTAACTCCGTAACCTGATTATCTCGAATTAAATAACTTAAATTTAAAATAAAAAAAACATAATTTTCTTCACAATTTAATGCAAAATACCTATATTATAAATTTAATTTTTAAAATATGTTTTATGATAAAATAAAGTGAAACCCTTGTTTCCCAAAAAAGTTTCTTCGCCTCCATCTGTCTCCTTAAGATCATCAAAAGTTGATTTTTCTTTTTTAGTTATAGCAGTTTGAGTCAAGGGAATGTTTTTTTGAACTGCAGCATCCATTTTTGCTCAAAAAGTACTAGCATATATCGAATATGCATATTTTAAAATTATAATTTACTAAAATATTTGGCAAGGGAATAGAATGCAAAAAGTCATTAAATTCCGTGACTATTTCCTTAACAATGATGATTTTATTAAAAAATGTATTTTTTGTTCAACGCCAACTCTTGATCATAAGAATCTGTAAAAGTGTTCTATCAAAATTATAGAGTGCATACTGTTTCATCAATATGAAATACTATATTGTGGGGTACTGTATTACACAAATTCATTTCGCAGAATCCGAAAAGAGCAGAGAATCAAACAATGCTGTCATGGGTCCTCCAATCTGCTACCGGCTTCTATGTTTCCCTCTTACATCAAATATGTACTTCATTCAAATTGATCCTACCGTTCAGGTAATGTCGACTCAAATATAACAGGACATATAATTTTCTTGTTACTGAGCTTGCATTATATAATATTAACATTGCAATTATTTTCAGGTGCAATATTCCAAATCCTGTTGGTGATATTGAGTCTTTAGTATCTTGCAGGCCTCCTCAGCCATCTTCCTGCTGGTATATTTGCCAACATTGTCTTGTCCATTTGGGGGACTTGGCTCGATATAGTCGACAGCCAAGACATGCAGATTCTTTTTATAGGTGAGATTGTTTGAGTGGTTGAGTTATTATTTATAAACAGGAACCGGTTGAAACACAATACGAATTTTTCTGGTCTACTGTTTTATTTTTTATGATTTTCCTTTGGTTTTTAATCATTTTATTCATGATCATCATTTTTTTTTTTTTTAAGTATTTGAGATCTGGAGAGAATGCGTTAGTGAAAATTTTATAACTCATATGGGGTTTGAATTGTCACATTGTTTTAGTACATTATGGAATTATTTTGTTACATTTTTCATTAAATTTACATTCTGTTACAGATCCGACCTATATTTTTGGATAAGGTGTGCATCCTATATGTGTATAGCGTAGATTCGTGTAAAATAATGACTTTTTGACGAATTTATGGTAACATATTTTATTTACTTCATGTTACAGACAAGCTCTCAGTGTATCTCCTCGAAATGGCCAACCTTATAATCAACTGGGACTGCTACGTGCTGCGAGAGGTGATCGATTAGGTGCTGCTTATTATCATGCAAGAGGTTTAGCTGTTGGTGGACCTTTTCCACCAGCTGCAAATAATCTGGCTAGAACATTGGCAGCTGCATCAACTATTAATGAGAGGTAAGCATTTTAGGCGATTGAATTGTTATAAATAATACCTAATCAATTTACAATAGTGTGCTTTCAAATGAATATCACTCATAGATACAAGATTAATTTGTGTTTGAATTGTTTATAATTTGTGTATCAATTGAATATTTTGTGTAAATGTTGTGTGATAATTTTAAAATATAGGATATGTTGCTCAGTAGGTGGACTTATTGACAGACAATCAATCTCCATAAAAAGTAATTGTTGAAATAAGTCTTCACATTCCGGAGTATTCTAAGATAGTTGAAAAATATTTATTGTCTAAAAATCTAAATTTTTATAATCTTTTTTAAAATATATTTTTAATTATTTATATAAAAATATTTTTAATAGGTCTGGTGAAAGTGAAATGAAATCGCCAATAAAAGGAATTCTATCTTTATCAGGACTTGATAATTCCGTTTCAACTGCCCGATTGAGCACTCACGCTTATATTAACAGTTATATTGCTATTCATCATCGCTTGCAATCAGGTGAAAAGCTTCAGGAAGCGGAAGAGTTGGTTTCTGGTCTAAGCTCCACTCTCACAGCGCTAGTTGCTACAGATGAGTTTGATGCTGATACTATTATAAAGGTTAGATATTTCATGGGTATACAATACAATCAAACAAGGTGAGAAGGATGAGTACCAAAGAAATCTTGCAAAATTACTCATTAAGTGTGTATTATATTATTTGTCTTTTAACTAATATATTTAGTCTTTTATAGCCCTAAGTTGATGCTTTCCAAGAAAAATATATTTTTAATCATATCACAGGAAAAGGGAATTTCTTCATCCCTCGAATTTTTTTCATACTATATCTGTAATTATTATTTTCACACTTAAAGTCATCATATTACAATAGTGTTTATAAATAAATGATTGAATGTATTATGATGTACAAGCTATTTTTATTGAAATATAATGGTCTCATTAGGGAACTTTAGCTAATATGTTTTTTTTTAAATGAAGATGTGCTGCCTGGATTTGTATGCAGTCTTCTCAGTTACTGATGGTCACAAACTAGATGTATCTGCCCTCACAGAAGACGAGCGAAAGGTGTTGAATCTGGCTATGGAACTTGTTGCTGGTACTCTTGCAGCTCTATTATTACCTGCCCACACTAGGGATGCACAGGAAATGTTGCCATATCCCGCGTTACCAGCAGGTTAGTGTTTATGTGTATATTTGATTTATCAGTTGCTGTGATTGATTATATTATTTGTTTATAATTAAGTAAAAATTAAATTTGTTAACATTATTTTTGTTTTTTAGTGAAAGTTTTACTAGAATGGATTCGCTTACATTCAGATGTCCTGAAGGAACCATCTTTTGTATCTCGCTTGCAGCTGTGGCCTGGACTCTGTACTCTCCTCAACAGCTTGCAAGAATCTATCAAAGACTTCTCAGCACAAGATTGTGAGTACAGATTTCACCAAGAAAAGAATACTATTGCTGTCCAATAATTTTAAGTGAAACCGAGAAATGACCGAGATTTTGGAAAATAAACTTTCATTGTAATGTAGTCACCCAATTATTTAATAAATAAAGTTTTTCATTTCCTCATCTATTTAGATGAAACCATCCCATTACCAGAGGACGAGGAACTGCAAGGATATCTACCAATAGATTTAGCATTCTCTAAACTCAAGTATACCAACTGTGCTTCATCTCCATTATTTACCACTAACAACCCTACCAATCTTCTACTATCGGCTGAAGGCCTCTCGAAAGAAGAAATTGTCATAAACTTGGAAAAGGAATATGCGCTAAAGAAAAAACATGGCCGATATTTTACAACCGAGATCGAAAAGTTGAAACAGGATAAAAGTTTTATCAATTCACTGAGGGCTTACCGGCTGATCGAGCTTGGAAAGTGGTTGGCCATATACCAGAAAGATAATGGTGTTGAATACATTAATGTTAGGTCAGTAATATACTTTTTTTTTCACGTCTTTAGTTAGCATTTATATACTGTAAGTTCCTTACAATGTCAGATTTGTATATCTAATATGACGATTTTACATGCGTTTTTTATAAGCCTGTGCTATTTGCAGTGACAATGATGGGATCATAAAGTTCACTCCAATTCAAAATACTCTCGAATCGAATCCTGACTTACTTAAAGCAATAGAAGAGTTGTCATTGCTTCGTGAAAAAAGACTCCATGAAACAATTGAACAGGATTTGAAAATCTCTGAAGCTTCATCATCTAACCGTGAAGGTATAATGCATCGCATATCTATGCATCAGTTCTTTATTATTTTTAGAGTGACATAGTAATAGTCTATGGAAAATTCGGATTTGGAATACTTTTGTGGAAAATGTAAAACCACCTTTTGTTTTTCAGTTTTAAAACCTAATATAATTTTCGAATATATTTTTGGAATGCATTTTTTTCTATAGCGAAAGATTGTATAAGTTGTTAGAAAAATCTAGTAATGGATTGAATATTGTGACATTTTATATTGTCTGATTTGTTGGTGGTTCCGTTGACCTATTATTTTGCAGATGATAATCTCAGTGATACAGAAGTGAAGATTGGGCAGCAATCAGGATCTGATATATTACTTACCGAACAGCTCAAGTTGAAAGAAGCCTGCATACCTCCACCCATTATTATATCTGAAGCAGATTTTAAAGAGAAGGGTAAGTCAATATAATATAGTGAATAAGGCATTCGTTTTATGAAATTTCTTTTTCAACAAGCAGCAAACCTGGATATTTTCACACATTCATCATTCTTTGTAAATTATCACAGAAATAGTCAATCTAAAAAGTAATCGGTTCTTTAAAAAGTGCTCATACTTTACATAAAAAATACTCACAAGTATAAAAAACATTCAATACCCAAATTCTGCACACCTCTACAGACAACGCGAGTGATCTGTGAATAATGCTTCCAACTAGCTTCAAACTGAAGAAACAAAATTGCAAAAATTTTGTAACTAACTTCACAAATGTCCGTAAAATTAAATTTAAAATTAAAATGATGTTTTATTTGTATTACCATTAAGATCATCGAAGATGTAAAATATATCATGTTGTATTCCTGTGCTTACTGGTGCGCTAATTAGAAAATGTTGCATCATTTTAATTTTTTGTTTTCATTGTAGCGGGCACAAAAAACGTACGAAATCTACCGCTGTTAAAGATTTTGACAGGTCTCCTGGTGCGTGCGCAGCCATTTTAAATGTCAAAGTTTTATAGTTCCCACCACGACAATTTTTATTGCCAGCATAAGAGTGAAAATTTGCGAAATCTCTGTGACTAACTTAACTGTGGACACTGCATTAGTAGATAGCCGTATTTGTTAGAAATCCTTAATTTTTATCGTAACTTACTAACAAGTTAGTTAGAGAACTTTCGCAAAAAATATGATTAAGTTTCCAGCAAGTTGGAAGTGCTATTCACATATCACTTGCATAGTTTGATGTCTTCAATTATTTAATAATAGTTTATTCCGAATTCGGCGGGTGAAGAATTTGTTTTATTTATTATTCTAAATGAAGACGATAGTTACTGATGTCTGAGGTGGGCAGTGTACTTATTCGTTGTTGAAAGATGTAGTTTAACCGCTACTAACAAAAAGTTTTATCACCATGCTTTTTATTAACTATGGACAAATCACTTTTATTTTTAAAACATATTGAAATGTGGTACTTACTAGAAACATACCGTATAATCCCACTATGTGAAGAAAAGAAAAAAATATCTAACGATTCTAAAATATTAATGTAATTCTGAGGCATGTATAATGACAGAAGACTCAAAATAAATGATATGATTGCTTTTCCAGTTCGCGAAAAGCGAGCAGGTATTCTGAAACCGCAAGGATCTCTAGAACGGGCGTGGGGTGAGAAAGCACTCTCCAGAGGAATTCGGGTTGAAAATCTTTCTCCAGAACGTGATTCTTCTGCGGGTGATTACACAATCGACACTGCAGATAATCAGGTATAGTTAAATGAATAGTGAAGAAACTTATATGTGATTTTAAACATATTTAAAGTCAAAAGCAAGAGATTACATAATTCAAATTAACTTGAATATCAATTTATTTTTATTCAATCAAATCGTTTGTTGATGTAAGTTCATAATAGAAGTTGGATATTTAAATACTTCTCTTACTTTGTTGTAAAAGGATACTAATACTGAAAATATAATCCTGTTTTTTATTTAGTAGAATTCTTTATTCATGTTATTTTCATGTAAAATGACACATTTACAGGACACAGGAAGTAGTTCTTCGACGGTATCTCAAGATGGTGCCATATGCACAGATATCAGTTCTCTGCTAGATCCGCTGACGCCAAAAGATAAGGAAGAACTTTCTTCAAAAAGAGAGGGAAGAAAATCAAGAACCAATGTTGCAATGCAGGCTATCATGAAAAAGCAAGAGGAATCTGGGAAACAGGTATACAATATTATATGTAATTACCTATTTGAAGATTTTCACTTTACATAATTTGTTTCCAACATTTTCACAAACTTTACTAAAATTAGTTAATACAATCTAATTTTTTTTTTTGATTTTCTAAAAACCTTTTATTTTCAGGTTAAGTTTCTTACTCCTGTCACCACTCCAGAAATCTATTCAAACCAAATTTCTCCTCTGGGTGACAAAAAAAAAATTATTCAACCGAAAGCTATCAAATCTCTTAATTTTCTGCCAACTGATCGGAAAACTGGCGGAATACTGTCACTGAAAGATAAATCTGCTGGATATCCCCACCTTGTCAATACAGAGTCTACTGAAATATCCAAGACTGAAATTATTACAGGAGAACAGACACAATCTGGGTTAGAAGAGCCCGGCAGTAAAACTTCTCCAGCTGCTAAATCACATGATAAACCACATGATTTGAAATCTAATCATCCTGGTCAACCAGTTGCTAAATACCAATCCAGTCCAAGTAAAAATCAAGCTGGAAGGAACTTTGATGTTGGTAAAAATTTTAATGAGGGTTTAATTGTGTTAAATCCTTCCTCCTATATTCCATGGAGCAACGGTTCTCCAGTCATCCACCCTCCTTATATGGGAGATGGAACTCAAGCCTCTGATGACTTTCAGCCAAACCGTGGTTTGAACATGTTTGGTCAGCAAAACTCTCAAAGTAATCCACCATATTATACTCCTTTCAATATGCCTGATACTCATCATGGTGGAATTACTCTTCCTGTTGTGAATCCAAAAGAGATTGATGTGCGTTCTGTTGCATTGCAAAAACAAAAAACAGCACAGCACGGGATGTCTGGTGATACAATGACTCCTATGCCCGATCATTACATGAATCATAGAGACCCAAATGTTGCTGGTTATAATTATTGGTATAACAATCAATCTTCTCCATCCGGGCCCAGTAATCCTTCCCAAGGTATTCCACAAAGAGACAATCAGGCTAATTCGCCTAGAACTAATAATTTACCACCAAGGTTAGCCAATCTTTACAAGAACAAAAATGCCAACCAAGAATATGGAGTGAGGATGCATGATCAGACGGGGCCCTCTTTTCGATATGGTTCCATGCAAGATACTAGAAATATACCACCTCCATTACAAAATATCCCTGCAAGCTTGCATAAAAGCCAGGCTTCCTGGGTGGCAGGATCAGCTGCTCCACATGCCCCTAACTCTTGGTGGAAACCAACCAGTGGGGAAATCACCACTGAACCTGCTTATGATGCCAACTATCATCAGCAGAGTTTCAATTCTGAACAGCACTATCCACCTAATTATTATGGGCAGCATTCTCCATCTCAACATCAACGAACCAATTTAGATTACCAAGATCAAAAAAATTCACCCAACTTCGGGCAACAGAACCGTAATTCTAACATTAGTACTGGAAGTGCTCAAATGAACTCTCGATTCAATATGCCTTTTGATAAACAACTACAGCAGAATACACAATATCCACTACAGCCGCCGAACTATTACAGTTCTCCGATAAATAATTTTTCTGGAGTTTACAATCAACCACCAGGCAGTTATGGCAATCAGAATTCCTACAGTCCTATTATGTATCCTCAGTTTTCAAGTAAATTCAGTTTTCCTCAGCAACAAGGAGGTATTTCTAAACAGTCTCCATCACATATTGGCAATGCTGATTTCAGTAGTAATCCGTACACTTCAAGAAATGTTGATCGCTTTGGAGTCATATTAAGTAACGAATCAGCGGGCTCAGACTCTTTTAGCGACACAAGTAATCAATTTGCTAGAGATTTGCGGCACACTCTGCCAAGCAGTAGCACTAACTTTTTGTCAGCTAACATTCCAGAATTTGTACCTAAACATCTCGATTTGGATGCTGTGGGGAGTTCCTCAAATAGTTTCGAAGGGCCACTTGCTCAAAATGATAGCAAAAAAGACAGTGATCCATTTTCGGTGAGCATGTATTTTCAATATTTTAAAAATTGCTTTACTGTTTCACACTAAATATTCTGGTAAATCTAATCTGTTAATTTTTTTCCTTCTATGGTAATATTAAAATTGTTTTAATAAATTGGCGAGTGTTTTCAAAGTTCACTCATTTTATTGCTAAAAATTCAATGAAATTAATCAATGAAGTCAAATATAATAGCTTATATAATCAATATTTTATTCTTTGCGTAGGTCAATGAACCGCCCGCATCTGGTAATGCGATAGGAAATACTTACTCTCTATTCAGTGGCACTCCACAAAGCTGGGGCGCTGGCGTTCCATCTGCCTCAGCTCGAAACCTTACTCAACAGGTATCTACAAATACTACTTTGTATTTTTTATTTCTATAAAATGTAAAACAATATTTTTTAATTAAAATGTAAAACAATATTTTTTAATGCTTTTAGAGTCTATGGTCTGGTCCTGGGCCTTCGCCGTTGGAAAGACTTCTTGAGCAGCAAAAGCAGTTCAAATACTCAGCAAATGAATGACCGACTCCCTCCAATTGAACCCTTGACGGTTCTGTGTTCTACTCCAATTCAATTCCCAGTGGATTGCTTAATAGCGAAAAAAATAAGTAAACCCTATATTCGAGATCTTGCATGTTGTAGAGTTTACATACCAGCATTATTGCATTGCATTAAATCTTTACAATCATAATTGATCCAACATAGAAATGTTTCTTATTTTTATTAGGGTGTACTTGTCCATATTTGGAACCTACAGTTTGATAGGTGTAAATCAAATTACCACCAAAGTAGCAAACAATGAAACATTTGAATAAAGTTACCTAACCAAAGGACTGAATCTTTGCTTTTATAAAGATGGACTTTGTTAATCAAATGGAGTAAGATTTTGCCATCATCGACCAGACTTATTACAAGTATCTATGTTTGTTTCCGAAACATACTTGTCCCTCTATACTGTCTTCAGTCTTACCTGTTTTATAACTGTTCCACATTGGTTAGAATCTTTGAAAAATTATTGCTCATTTCAAGAAATTTTATATCTATTTTGAATTAAGTTTTATCAATAATCTTTATATGTATTGATGCATATATGATTCATAATTTCCTACAGTGACCAACATTGTAAGGCATTCAAATTGAACTTGGCACAGTCAAAAAATTTATATTTATAAGTCGATTTAACTAACATAAAAAGAACATAATTATCAATACTGGCGTTATATTCTTTTATTCACTCAACAGTAGGGTATGTGTTATCTTGTTTAAAAAGTTTGAAAAATTCCATCAACCATAAAGTACATTATAATCTTATGATGAATGCCAAGACAATAATGGTTCCAACAGACCACAAATAATAATCTATTTTCCCTGTATTTATTTTGAAGGGTAGATATTATTTTAGTCTTATGTTAGTTTTTAAGGAAATTTCGAAATCCGCCCGGGATTTCTTTGCAGTACAATACAATTTGTGAGAAAAAAAAATTATATTGTACCATATTATACTAACTGAAATAGTGAAAACTTTATGTTTATTAATTGTTTGAATTGCTTATTTCAAATTAATAATATGCACTAACCTAACCATTATAAAACAGCAATCTTGTTATTTTCCATTTTGAGTATGTTGGACACATATTATGTTATATTTCTTTGAATGTGAACAAAATATAATTGTAAATATTCTTTCTCCAGTGGTCAAAATTTTTGCAGTTTTGATACACTGACATTTAAGTGATCATGGTAGTTGTATATACTAATCATTAAACACCTTTGGATTTGGTGGCCATTGGATATTTTAAATTTATTATCATTTTTTTAAATAATTTGGCTGTGACCCAAATATTTCATTATGATAATTAAAATTTATTCAGATTTGTAAATAATCCCCCATTTCCAATATGGTAAAATTATTTTGCAATTTAAACTAATGTTACTATCTCTAGTCTTGTTGTTTTAATTATTAAAGAACTATTGAATTATGAAACTTCCTTTAAATTTTCATAAAACCTAAATTTCAATAAGTGGGATAAGCAGATTATCATGATTTCAAAAACATTTTCATTGCAATGATGATATATATTTTATTAAACATTAATATTATTTATGTATACAAGCTGAATTCAAGTAATTGTATCAGTTTCCAGTAATTGAATATGTATCTGACTTATTCTTTACAGTTGAAAAACAATAAATATTCAATTATGAAAGTATACTAAATAGTTTATTTTAATACCGAGCACAAACCAGGATAAACAAATTCTGTCATCAATACACTTTTTTATCACGCAGTATCATTTATTGTTAAATACATAAAATTTGGGAGAATCTCTTCGTATATTTTTATATTTAATATCTCTAATTTATTCACATATAATATATGTATATATTATTTAACACTACACAAATAACACTTGGAATAGAGCTCTACATTCTCATTCAATCAAAGTTAATTTTGAAATTGTTAAAACATAGACAAGACAGAACGTCGTTATTCATAATAAATTGTTTCAATAATAATTTATGCAATAAAATGTTTCAATATTGTTACCATGAATTAAATAGAAAATATAAAAGAAATAGGAATTCAACTATTGATAAGAGTACGAATATGATGTAAAGTTTTAATAGTTACAAAATATTGCATATAACAATTATTAATAGATTCAAAAAATGAAAATGTGCAGAATTCCAAACGTTTTAGTTTCAACAAACAAATTTTTTAAAACATTAATTAATAAATGATTTCAAGAAAAGCATTTAATGGCAATATGTTTAAAAAAATTATCAAAAATCTTCCATTTCAATAATAAATCAGTCTTCATAAAATATAATTGTACCTAAGTACCTTGGAAATTATCAAACTTTCCCAGCTATGTATTATTAAAAGATATCCATCCATATATAAAACACATAATTATGCACTTCAATAAAGCAAGTTTATGTATTAAAAATGCAATAGAATTTATCTACAATTCACATCGTGAAGGGTGATAAATTTAATATTTAAAATATAAAATAAATAAAAAAATCACATCTACAAGTTAACCTATGTAGAAAACATCAAACTTAAATATAACATAGTGATAAACATAAGACCTTAAATGGACGAAGGTGACTCAACGTTGATTAATCATACACTATGCTAATTTATTCCCATATAATTCTTTAAATATATTATTTTATCATACATAAATATTATACTGTTAATATGACACTTTTCCTTATTACAGTGATCGAAGTATCTATCTGTTCGCCAAAATTTAGTTTGATGGAAAATTAAATTATAATCAACCATATTGTTCATATTGGAATAAATCATGAATCTACGCTCAACTTTGTGTTGAATCACTTAGATTATTGTTAACTTTTACATATAGAGAATGTCTTATGAACAGTATCACATGATGCTATGATTATTGCATTAAAAACTGAGCAGTTTCTTGAATGCAAGATAAGCGATCAGCATGAGGGCATACATTCATATCACTGTGTAAGTAAAGAAGTAACATCATTCAGATGATAAAACATAAATAGTTATTATTTCTTTGGAGACAGTATAATTGGAATCTTTTCTACAAACACATGCACAAACCGACATAGGCACTTGGCTAATCATTTCTCTAAGGCAGATTTCTTTTGAGGATAATACATATTTCCTGTCAGGTATGTATTTTATATTATTTTTACACTAATCAATGATGAAAAAGGACAAAATGATTTAGTACTAGGGCAACCGAGAAAGACAACTTATTATATCAACCATTGAGAGCAATCTGCGAATTATAATGCAGTCACATTGTGATGAAAATGCATATCAATATCATCAAAGCTTCCTGTATCCTAACAGGATATATATAATTGGTATAAATATTAATTGATATACATTTAGATGTTTCCTCCATTCTGCAGTAAGTTCGTTTATTTAAATATGAATTCATATAGTTCCAATATACCATCTGTGATGTAATTTTTTACCATCCATTTTTCTGAAGATGGTAACACATCGTACTTTTGAGTAGAGAAGTTTTCATCACATTAAGAACTTGTTATTCTATAACGCTTCCAAGATAACCTAAAATGATTAATAGTAACCAAATTGTAGAATTAAAATTTTATGGAATATTACATCAATATAATGGAGACATTAATTTATAAAATATGATTTTTTTAAACTGATCATTGACTGAATCCAATTTAACGACATTAAAAAATAAATATAATGATAAGTTATTGTAATTAAATTTATACAATTACTATGGTGTCATAAATAAAATATAATATACACTACAAAGATATGAAAAAAAAATGATTTATTCTTACAATAAAGTTAACCCTTACCACTCGAGTGCCTATGGCGGCACGTCAAAAAAGTCATTTTAAAAATATTTTTAGCAATTTTTATATTGCGATTTCAATCAAGTT